>JAJDMY020000592.1:0-22506 GCA_022345705.2 Sabuloglossum arenarium | reverse complement strand
AGGTGTTAGGCACGCTGTCAAGCGTGCGGCACACTCGCGAAAGCGAGTGGGCAGGGAGTGCAACTCCCCTTGGCACGATTATATAAGCAGCTGCTTATTTTTCGCTTGCTTATAAGAGCTCGCCATACTGAAAATGGTCGTCACATGGTCAAATTTTAGGCACGAAAAATAAGCGGGACTGGTTGCTGATAACCTCTAATTGATCAAGTTACCGACTTGACAAACCTGACAGGACAAATCCATCATAGACTTTCTCGAGAATACCCTTGGTGGTTCCGAAGACTCATGGCAAAGCCCTCAAATGCGGATTAACGTCGGGATCTGAAGGAAACTGGATAGATGACGTTATAAAACCGCTTCTTGACTTCTCAATCGAACTCTTGGATCTTCATAAGGAAATTGAAGTCGTCAACGTGTAGAGTCCATCTGGCGAGGACTTTTCGTTTACCGCAAATTTTGGTGAGCAGTGTATGTAACTCCGCAGAACTTCAAAAACTTGCAATGGCTCAACAACGCCTTGCACATTTATGAAACTGCAGGATATTCGCCTTAGTAAGGGATTCAAGTATCAAGAAATTCCAGGCAATTAAATCTGGTTGGTGTTGCATGACGCCTGAATTTACGATCCATCGATTTTCCATAGACTACAAATACTCGCTAGTAAATTTGCATGTGAAAAGCAACCCCCCTCCCCAGCCCCAACAACATTAAATCTTTTCACTTTAAATAGGTAACTTATATATAGCTAGCTTATGAGATTTTCTAGGCATCGTCGGTGGTTAAGGCGGACATGTTACAATCACGTTCTTTACTCCTCCTGAGGGGTCTTTACCAGGTTTGTTTATTTTACCAATAGACGTGGCATGAGGAAACGCAGTATCATGTAATTAACAGTCATATCCAATGCCGAT
This sequence comes from Sabuloglossum arenarium, assembly GCA_022345705.2. Classification (NCBI taxonomy): domain Eukaryota; kingdom Fungi; phylum Ascomycota; class Geoglossomycetes; order Geoglossales; family Geoglossaceae; genus Sabuloglossum; species Sabuloglossum arenarium. The sequence continues at coordinate 21,595 of JAJDMY020000592.1, read as the reverse complement.
GGAGATATTTAAAGACTCTCGGTATTGCCACGCGAATTTTGGTAACACCATGCAGAGTTTTGGTAACACCATACTTCACACAAAATTTTTAGTAGTGCCACGCTCCACCATAGCTAGTTGAACCAAGGCCTAGAGTCACTACCATGGAGCAGGTGCCAACCCATAAAATATCAACGAGACACATTGATGAGATCGTGATCCGTTACACAAAGGCTCAGCGATTGCATATAATAATTAAATATTTATGTTAGCTAACTGCATGTCAGCAAGATAAACTTGCAGTGCTAGTGCACCGCGTGAATTTAATTTTTCGCGGACAAGCAACTGCTCTGGGGATTGCTTTAGGCATTGTACGCTAAAAGTCAAGCATCCGCTTAACCAGTGGTGGCGGAGCGTGGCATTACCAAGCGTGGTGTTACCAAAATTTCGCGTGGCAATACCGAGAGCCTATTTAAATATAGTTGAGAGAGCCGCTCCCATATACTGATCCTAGCCATACTTAAGTATCCAAGCTCACTTCCGGGCTCCTATTCTTAAGGAAGTAATCAATTAACAAACCAGACCAACGAACAATTTACTGAAGTGAGGAAATTGTGGTTAGCTCGTACGCTAATTAGTAGGTGATGATGGTAACTTAGTAGATTCAGAGTTTGTTTGCTTTGGTCGCGGGGTACTAGAGGAGGATAAAGATTTGGATTATGGGGGTTCTGTGGGGTTGGTGCTGTGAATGCGTGTTGTTGTGTTTTGTTGCGTTTGTTTCGTTACCATAGTGAATACAGGCAACCGGTATTACGACAGGGCAAAATGGTAGCCCCACGGAGTCCCACTTAAGTGATACCTAAGTTAGTTAAAGAACACCGCACAATACCTTTAACAACACGATCGCAACATAGGATACCTTACCAACCTGCTAGCTATGGACAGAATCGGCATGCTACCAACGGTAACCGTAGACACCCACATCATCTCCATTCTGGGTATCAGGGACACAGGCCCTAAAAATTATGGGTGGTTTGCCTCTGAAACTCCCATAAAAGAGGACTAAAACAGGTTTAAACTGCATGGGATTACACTGATTGTCCCTCGGCACCATTGTCCCCGGTAAGCGTATAGCTAGATGACCAGCTATCTAGTGATGGACAACCTGACGCCTAACACATGACCTATAGCGGCCAGCTCGGCGAACAGCCTGGCTATACTCACAATGAGGTAGCTCAATCCTGGATTGGTCAGCCTTTCGTGTGGCTGGCGTTGTGAGGAATTAATCGGTAGCTTATTCCTTAACTAACTTAGGAGTCGCTTAACTGGGACCCTGTGGGGCTACCATTTTACCCTGTGGGGTTACCACTTTGCCCTGTCGTAATACCAGTCGCCTGAATACAATGGTAGATTTACAGTGCTAGGTTATGGGTATCCAGCCGCTTTGGAAACATTTCGTGCAGTCGATTAGTAAGTAGTAGCCGGGTACTTATGTACTGTGGATGGGTTACTGACGGTATTAATATCCTTAACTGTGTTATTAAAACGGGTGACTTATTCTACTTCCCTTCAATGATTGAGCTGCCTTGTCCAACTTGTCCGCAAATAAATTTATAAATTTTCGATTTAATGTAGCAGCAATAGCTGTTGAGTTCATGCGAAAACAAAGTTGGGAGGTGAGTGGGTTTGGTGTTGTTGCCGGCTCTGGGGAGATTTTTATTTACTCGGATAGCACCTTTTTTTATTTTAATTACTGGCGGCACCTTTTAACTCCGCCGAACATGCAAACACCGGCACCCATCCTACACACATTTAAATTTTACTTCTTTGAATACCGGAAACATATTCGCAATATTCCAGACTTCCTTCTGCTCCAGAACATATTAGTAGAATGCCTAAAAATTCATAACACCGCCCCTGACCTCAACCATCCCAGGCGACATGAAACCCCGCTAGCCTGTAACCATTACATACATGACAAATATACCCACATAATGCTAACTCAATCATAGCTAGTAGGAAATGTGATATCCTGCCTCTGAAGCACACATAGCCCGCCCAGTCCGCCTGGCGATTTCGGCGACCTCATTCTGGGCGGGCGGGCGGACGTGGGGAAAGGACTTGGACGGGCGACTTACCGGCGGGCTATTGAGCGCAATGTGGCCCATCATCCCTTTGACGAGTTGCCTGCACTACTGGTAAAGGCACCTCATTTACGGCTGTAAGTCTTAGATTTTATCTATTTCCTCGATGTGCTAGGGCTTTGGTTATTAGTATCCCTCTTAACGAATGGAGTATCCTACCTAGTTACCAATGAAGCCCTAGAGTCGGCGTAGTCGTGCAACATGATTGGGTTCTAACTAGAAAACTAACTAGCCTCGTGATCCTGCGCACGCGGGGGTTCGTTGTAGTATCTATCTAAGAAAATCTATTTCCTTAAAGGCTTTTGAAAGGGCGGTTTCTGTATGTCCTTTCCAGGGCTCTGAGTATTGCCACGCGAAATTTTGGTAACACCACGCTTCATGCTCAAAAAGTTCGGTAGTGCCATGCTCCACCGTAGATAGTTAAGCCAAGACCTGGCTTTCAGCATGTCAGCAAGGTAGTCAGATCTGCAGAGCTGGCGCACTGCGTGAATTTAATTTTGGCAAACGAGCAACTGCTCTAGGGATTACTTTAGATGTTGTACGCTGAAATTTAGGCATTCTGCGTGGAGTTACCAAGATTTCGCGCGGCAATATCGAGAGTCTTCCCTGGTAGGGAGTAAATTCTCAGGGGTTTAACAAAAATGTGAAGGCTGGGTTACCACAATAGTTAATACTGGTCCAACAGCTAGATGAACAAGGGGGGGACTGCCTAGTAAGGTACTGAAAACTGCACCTGTGGGTGTTGTCGTATGCTAGTTAAGCAAACAGTGATGTTACAAACGTTTCGTTCCTAAAAGCCATTAACACCATCATTCCCCAAGGCAAAACAGGGTGTTAATCAACAGATAATTGTCTGGGTATTCCAATATTAACTAGGGCAAGGTGCGATATGGTGTGAAGAGGTCTGCAGGCTTGATGGTGAAGATTCTCTCCTCGGAGGCAAAAGGGACCATTCACAGGGAGAGGGAAGGATTGTGAGGAATCCCCCAATGAGAGGGGGACTAAATAGTAAGCGAGGAGCACGTAGGCCACTGGGGAGGGTAAGCTGATGGGATTCAATGGTGATCTGGGAACCTCATGCGTACTATTTAATCACTCTTCCGAGAAGCTTTTTCGGCTGCCTCTTCTTCTTTCAGCACCTCTCTTCACCTACCTTACCATCAACACCACCCTCTGACACCTCTATTTCCTAAAACCACCTCCACTGCTCAGCGATCACCACTTCTAAACGTCTTCGAGTTCCTTCACATTTCCCGTTTGCTCTTTGAAAGTACTGCTCGCCAACACCAGTGTTTACCATCTAGCACTTCGTACGGTTAACACTACTACTTCCAAACGCCATCACCACTACTAATCGACAAGTATCTTTTAGTATCGCTCTTTGTCAAAGCTATTACTTATCAAACCAATCTTATCACCAACACTACAACTTTCGAAACCTTTTCGTCATGGTAAGCCAGTCTAATCCACCATAAGACGAACCTAACATAACAACACATAGCATGTCTAATATAGGATAGCATGCCTAGCTAACTTCTTCTAGTCTTCCAAGAGCGGATTTTTCGTTCTGCCAGGCGAAGTCAGAAATATGATCTACAATGAGGTTTTCGACCCGGACAGCATGCCAAACGAAGCTACCGGAATTCTACGTACTAGCCGTCAATGCCACTTCGAGACAGCTGCAATCTTATACGGCGGTCGCAAGTTCTCCATTGCCCGTTCCACCAGCTTAAGGTTCGATTTTCTGTCCCAAATCGGAGATACCAACTTGTCCATGATCCGACAATTGGAAATTAACTGGAACTTCAATGAAGAGGCTCTCATGAGGGCTGAGTTTTTTAGAGAAATGGGTATGCTCTGGGAAATTGAGGACACGCTGAATGAATGGCGGGATAATGAAGTTGTCCCGATCGTTGTCCGCCATCTCGATAAAATTGCATCAACCTGTCATCGCCTCGAATCCCTAGCGATCAGATTTCCTCCTGCAGGCTGGGGAGTGCTGTCTATGGCAGAAGATATGCGTCTTCATATCGAAGGGTTCTTGAGTCAAGAATTCTTCGGAATCCCGGCCATCAGAGGGGCCATCGAGAGAATTCAGTGCCCCGAGGTTATTATCCAAACAAGCTTGCGCACCGAAGCTGAGATCGCCGCTAGGGGAATGAACGCAAAGAAACTGACTGTTGAATGGGGTTCTATTTTTCCCAGCCGCAAAGACGATGAATATGATGCTTGGCGAGAAGAGATCGAAGAGGAAGGATGGGAAATCGTCCAGTCTACCGAATATCATGACATTGTGGGACGTAAGATCTTCGAGTAGTGTCGCTTGAGGTCGTACCATGCCTTGTTTGGCGAGTTCATGATCCAGGTTTTCTGGCAAAGGGTTTTCAAAGAACGTTGGTAGCTTGTTACCACGTGAAGTATTCTCAAAGATTGAGTTTGGGCTTGGCAGCATACATGGTAGGAAGGCATACTAGTTGGTTGATATGGGTTTTGCTGAAGGACGGCGATCCAGGCAGTTTGGGAAATGGATAAAAACAAAATTTGGCTTTGGCCTTGGCATCCAACATAATACTGGCTGGTTGGTGGCCGCCATGGTCCGTGCGTTGTGTTGTTTTTTTCCTTTTCGCTTGCCTATGTGGCTTCAAACAACATCGACTTCGTTCCACAGATGTTGATTTCGTTGAAGGACGGTAATGTTGTTAATCCAGACAGACTAGAAGAGGGGTTCTGAGAATGCTACACAGCACTAGTCGATGTTGATTTTGTTGAAGGAAGATGTTGTCGCAATGAATTCTTATTAGTTCAAAACCCACTGGAAATATTCTATCAACTGTAGGATAACATTGCAGCGAAGAAGATAAATTAATTCTCCCTTTTTCTTGCCTGTTTTTAAGTGGGAATTATTATTATACTGCTTGGAAATTGAGCCTGAGATGTGGTGGAGCTGCTGTAAGACTTTCCAGAATAGATGTTGACTGTGGCCGAAAAGGGGTGGCTTGTGTTTTTGTTCTTGTGGCTGAGCTAGTAGCGTTGCGAAACTCGCTGTGAAATCCAGCAACCAAGACATCTCCACCACTAGATGTCAGATCGACTCGGAAATGGGAATCGCCCCTTCTGTGCGCACCGGAAATCATATCCAGAATGTTTTACAAATCGCGTTGTTCCGAGTTTCGTACGATGGATACAAGTGCCAGAGGGATTTGTCAGCCGGGTGGATGGAGTGGCGGCGCAATGCGGTTGGCTGAAATCCATCACCATTTTCTCTTTATGTGAATAAACCCACCAACTATAATCGACTGGTTCACCGCTTAGGTTTTGGAAGAATCCCGTCTAACTTCCAGTAAGGCTCTCTTGAATTATTGATTACGGTATACCTTACGCTATTCATAGGCGACAGTTAATGGCACGGGTAAAAGACGGGATGGCCAGCTTTTCTCGGTTACCGCAAATTTGTATGGCAACAACCAAATCTCTACTAAAACTTCAACAACCTACAACACTCGCGCCACTAGATGCGCAATAGTAAAAATCAGTAATTATAGTCACCTAGGCTCATTATATGAGAAGTCAAGCTTAGCGGCCCATTATTTGGACATGGTGGTGTGGCTTGACTAATGCTGTGTTCTGCTGGTTTTCCATACAAATTTTACTAGCGATTTTGTATATAGGAACCAACCACCATATCACGTCCTAATGATGATATGCAATTATAATTTTTTTGCTTCAGGGTGACTGGATACTAGATACTTAATATAATCTCAAATAGTCATAGTCCTCGAACGTCGGTGTAGGGTGTAGTGTATTTGGCATAGTTTGCGAAAAAAAGTGGCTTTCCATACAAATTCGCCCATCTCCATAAGGCCATCCTCTACACATGGCCATTCCCCCCAGTCTAGGATAATGCCACAGGATCCCCCAGCCCCAGTCAGACAACCCCCTAACGCCAGCTAAAGGACTGCCTAAAACGCACTTAACTCCACAGCAAGTTTTCCTCCCTGAGACCCGATCACTTTCGTTGTTGGATTCGTTTTGTTCGAAGCCACAGCTCCCAATTTGAAACCGTTTGTAAAGACATGATTGCAAATAATAGATATTTGTAGACGTGAGAAAAATATAGAAATAATACCCAGGAAGCGAGCAAGGAAGTGCTCGATCTACTATTTTCGACCAACTATGATTACTAAAGCAATTACATCGTCGTTTTCATGGTTGGAGTCATCATCTGAGGGTTCATCTTCATCCCCAAGTGAAATAACGTACCTAGAAACTGGTTCCCAAGCGCAGGTACTAGTTAACATTCAATTTACATATGACTAGCATATCAAAATAATATCCTGGGAAGTGGTTGCGTTGTGGTTGTTGTCCGCCCAGCAGGGCGTGGCTGCACCATTCCGGGGGGTGTGGCCGCAACAAAAAGGGGTGTGGAAATACTGGCGGCCTATACGAACTTACCAACAACAAAGAGCAGCACAATTACCTGAGAGCACGACCCTTAAGATTAAACTTAGCAGTACCTCTCCCAGGTGAGTTCGCAATAAGGATCAGTAAAAAATGAAACAAATCTGGATCCGGAAATCCAGTAATGATTAAATGGTCTACACTCACTAAACTTCACAACTACTACCACTATATACTACCGCATCAGGCAGAACCAGGTGGCCCCCAGTGCCAGGGGAGATTTCAAGTGGGCTTTATGGACTAGCTAGCGGTAAAATAGTAAGAGTACCCCTTTCTGAAGCCAGATGCTGCTTTTCCATCCCTCATGGATAAGGAGGTATAATTAAGCCTAGATACCCCAGACTAGGACCTTAAGGAAAAGAAAGGAAGCCCACAACGACGAATAAACGACCCTTGAAACCAGCGCGAGCTTACTAACTATCTCCCTTCTATAAATCTCTTCTGGGTCAAAAGCATGGCTTTCCCGAAACTCCTCAGTCGTGTTATTTGTTCCCCATTTTATGACAACCAACGCCATTGCCCAACGTGCAAGGAGGCAAAGAAGAGCAAGAAGGCTGAGATAGTCACTGGTGCTGAAGGCTCGTTGATTTGAGAATTTTTGAACGAAGTGCCGAGGAATGACGAACGTCTCTACGGAGGTTGGCTCCAGGTACACAGATTCGGTGCACGGATTCGTATTCGGCATCTCGAAAGGGCGCATAGCCTTCACAACAGCCACACAAAAGGGAAAAATACGCTAAATTGTCTGAGCTATCTAGCCATTGATCTTGACACAAATATAAACTTAAAATCACTAAATCCTATATATGTAGCTTAGTGTGTTGATGAATATGTTCATGTCACAACTTTGATGGGGTACACCGCTTAAGCGAGTGTTCTCCCGCCACCTCCCACAATAGATATCAGTCTGCTTATGGGCAGGTGGTTATGCTGCACATAACGTTATAGATTAATAAGTAAATAGTTAAGTTCACAAATGGCAAGAGGGCCACCTAGTTTAATTTGAGCATTATTGAACCTCCGCATTGTCTGTTCAGCTAATGTGTGCTCCTCGCCAAAGTTAGCTATGGGTGTCGAATACATGTACCCAAATCCGTGTACCCCGAGCCAACCTCGTCTCTCCACTACTTTTTGCCACCCATTCAGCAGAAACAGCGACGGGTAAGCTAAAATATGCTATGCCAATGCAAGCAAGCTGGATACAGGATCAGAGGTTCCAGAACACCAAGAAAGGAAGGAGATTCCAGAGTCCAAGAGGCTGGCCAGGATTTATTTTAGCTAGGGTTTAGAATAACTACTGCCAGCGGTTCATAGCTAATTGCTTTTCCGAATCCGCCGATGTGTGTATTGGGAACCTAAGAGGAACTCAATTCACGCAACTCGTGGGGTTGTCAACTTTTGATTCGCCAGCCAGCGAACGAAGATTCACTTTAGTTTTATTCCGGAAAGTTGCGTACAACGCGACCGGCCAATGGAAATGACTATGGTTATCATCGCGAGGCAGTGGGCTGTATGCATGTGAGAAGAATCAGTTTTTCAAATAATAAAATATATAGGAAAACTGCTTGCCTAATTGGCGCTGCGCCAGTAGCCTATGAAAGGGGCAGACACCATCTTAGAGTAACACAAGACAACAACCGTCTATAGAAGTAAAACTCAGCCTACCCACTTCAAAAGCTACAGATTCTAGAACTCTCTTTTCACATCCTATAACGATCCTGTGCATCTCGAGGCCTTAAGAGTGCTCTTTGCGCACATTCTGCTAAGATTTGTCGAACTAACAATACTTAACCCAGGTACCTCCGTAAATTCTGGTTGGGTGCGCAGTAGTATAGGCGCATTGGTCATAACTTAGGTAGACTTGTGCCGTATTACAGGCAGCCTCTATATTAAATTTCAAATTACTAGAAGCTGGTCGCCCCAACCATGGACTGCAGAATTAATTGCATGTTAGGTATTTCTTTAACAAAATTTAGGCAGTCGCTTAACTGATTTTAGCGAACCCGTGGCATGAGCAATTTGTCCCGTGGCATTAGCACATCACCCCGTGGCAATATGCGTCGCCTTTTGAAAATCGTGGTAACATAGATGAGTAATTATCCCAATTTATTTACCTCAAGCGACATCGCCCACCCGCCTATCGTCTCAGATTTTTATCGCCCGCCCGCTGTGGGCCCGACTTTGGCTGCAAAGAAAATGAGGTTGTCTTATTGGCTATGATGCACTCTTATAAGAATGACTGATTACATAATAATGTCCCAAGTGAATTTGGGCGGGCGGGGCGGGCGACTGACATCACTGATTTGACTTGCCTATCTAGAGCTTAGTTAATATTCTTTCTCATGGAACATCCATGTCGCAATGGAGCCTAATTGCATCGTCACCCATTTGCGATCGGTGAAGCATCGCATAGTAAAACAAGAGGGCGAACGTATCGCATCCACATGGCAACACCGACCAATGGCGGATCCGACCAAGTAGTTAAACCGTAATGCCCAGCAGAGGATAACGAAATCGAGTCTCTCTAAATATCCTCTCAAATATTCAGTAACTTACGCCCGCTAGTTTTTGCGAGACGAAACTAGGGGGGTTTATAATTGTTTGGCTACCATTTAAGTTTCATGAAGGTGGCTGAAGACTTATGGCCTGGTACTAGTCAAAGAAAGTCAAAAGCGTTCGTCCACTTTTCCCAACGTTTGGGTTGTGCAGGCAACAATAAATTGCCGATCGATCTGCATAATTCCCAGATGAAAGTTAACCAGTTGTTCATGTCTAGAACCGCTCTCCCTCCCTCTTACTCGCCGTTGACCCAGCTGGTGGCCACCACGTCTCAGCCTCGTTTCTGCGCATCTGTACGCCCCAAAATAAGTGCTGCAGGACTCACTCAAAGAGTCGACACGGTGTACAGCGCGCAAGCTGAACTTAAATTCGTAGCGCCCAATCAATCATCATCCTTTCGGCATGCGCGTCATTTAGAATGTAAGGCGCAAAAGCGCCGCGCAGAACGCAAGGCTGCGAAAAGCTTGCAGTCTCGCGCAGATAAGATGCGATAGGATCATCACCGGCTGCTAGCTGAGAAAAAAGAAGCTTATTCCGATGGATGCCTGGTGTGCCTGCCCTGACCATTTCACCACCTTTTGAGGCCACCTCTAGATCCCCAGTCTCCCCTCCTTATCCTGGTTGTCATGTCTGCAATCCTGTCGCAGCTGGATCCGCTCTTCACCAATTATCCGACTGCCCTGGCCTCTGCGGGTCTAGGCTTTTGGAGTCACCGGCCACGCTTTGTCCTTCTCACTGGTCGCAAGCCTCGCGAAACCACTCAAGCGACAAACAACGGCAGGCCTATCTCACTAGATATGCGGGCTGCATTTAACCGCCCCATGATGTAACTGCGTCGACCAACGACCAGCGAATAGCTTTTCTATCTAAAAGTTTTTCCCATTTTCAAGCCCTCCTCGACAACTGGCTCATTGAGGCAACTGGTCGCCCCGTTGAGGCCACCACCTGCAGGATCATGGGTCGGATGATTTATTAGTTGCAGTAGCAGAGCAGGACACTACTAAATCAAGCCCACGGTCACGATTATTTTACGCTCTCAAGCACCAGTGAATCGCTGAGCAATCCTATCCTGACCAACCTGGGATACGGTCTCCACTGTTGAATTTGTTAGGAAAGATTGTGCATCCTCCACTCATATTACAGAAAACTACCATGACTGTGGACCTCGCTGTCGCGATCCCTACGCTCATCGGAAGTCTTCTGTCAAGCGTTGGAGCAGGCTTCATCGTCGTGTCATATATGTTCCTCCCGCCGAAGAGAAGACATTTCCGACACCCGCTGATAATCAATCTCGCAGTCGCAGGTATGAAATCACACAACCTGCAGTTTAGCTAGGAGGTTTAAATGACATGGGAACGTTGGCGGACCTTGCTTTTTAGATCTGATAAATTCTGTCGACAACTCGATCAGCGGCACCGTGATCCAGGTCCGAAAGCGGGATTTGACCAACGGCCCCTGGTGTATCACCAATGGCTTCATCGAGCAGTTATCTGTGCAAGCCGTTGACTGCTGCATTTTCCTTATCACCCTCACTCTTTTCTATGTCGTCACCCGCTCGCGCCCCCTAGCCGCAAGCCCAGGTCCACTTGTCACTCTGCTTCTCATCATCGCACCCTGGCTCCTCCCAATCACCACTTCCATAATCGCACTCGCCAAAAACTACTACCACCCTGTATCGGGCAACTGGTGCTGGATCCAAGCGAAGCCGGCATATCTGCGGTACGTGCTGACCCACGGATGGCGGTTCTTGATGATTGCCTGCGTGGTGGCGATGTGTGTACATGTGCATCTCTACCTAAGAAGACATGTACGGGAGGTCAAGGAGAAGTTCGGTGAGATTGGGTTCGGTGGTTCTCGTGGGGATGAGGAGAGCATGTCGCAGGAGAGAGATCTCGCTTCTTCGATGTCAGCAATTCAGAAAGTGATGCGGCTGAACTCATACCCGGTGTTCTATGTCATCTTGTGGATACCGGGGATCTGCAACCGGTTGGCGGAGGCGACGGGACATCCTGTACGGTGCCTGAAGATATTGCAAGCAAGTACACAGTATGTGGGCTTCGCGAACGCGATTACGTTCGGGTGGAATGAGGTGAGGGACAGGCTGAAGCCGCAAAATGAAGATGGGTAGTTAAGGATGGGTGTTATTTTATAATCGATAGCCCAAAATTTCAGGTTAGGTTATCTATGTGGAACGGAGTTGATGTTGTTGTCAATTGAAGCTGCGTACAGTCACCGCTAACTCATAATAAGCGAAAACACATAAATAATGCGATTTCGCGCGTCTCCCCTCCCGCCTCCTTTCTTATTATCCACGAAAATGCCATCTTTGCGCACTTATTTAGGCTCCATCTCTGGGAATTGGCCATGTGGGTGTGAGATTCCTTATTGGCATGGGCAAATAGCTGGCAAAGCTTCAGAGGGTGCAAATTCTTACAAGATTGCGAGAGACCTGGATTTGACCCGTAGCACTTCAGTAGGACAAATTACGCACCAACGGCAAATCTCTACTATGAAAGCCTCGGGGTAAGTCTTATACGAAGAACGACTTACTATCTACCATATGCAATTAAACCCAAAAGTCACCTACTAATAAGTTATTGATGCCTGAAGGCTCTCTTGCAAGCGTACCATGGTAAAGAAGATTCTCAAGCAGAATAGCATCACCAATTTGAAATGTAAAAAGTGCCTAGAGCTCACAGAAGCTCATGCTCTCAAATGACTTGATTGGTTCCTTGCACATAGGGGTTAGACAGAGGAGTGGGGATTAATCTGTTAGTGGCAAGTATTCTATGGAGCGAGGGCAAATCAGGTTTAGGGCCCGGGAAATCACCATAATCACTGGCTAGCCCCCTTACTCACCTGACCTAAATCCAATTGGGCACATCTAGTGGCACCTGAAAGCTAGAGTCTTTTAGATGTTTCTGGAGGTACCTAAAAAAAAAATCAGAGCCAGAAGGTTAGAGTCTTGCATTCAAGCTGCATGTGTGGACAAGGAGTTGTTTGATAAATTAGGAGCAAGTATGCTAGATAGAATTGATGCCTGCGTAGCGACAAGTAGCACTCGCGCCACTAGATATGCAATGGTAATTATCAGCAATTATAGTTACCTAGGCTCATCATATGAGGAGCCAAGCCTAGGGGCCCATTATTTGGACATAGTTGTATTGGCTTGTCTAATGCTGTGTTCTGATTTTCCGTAAAACTTTTACTAGCGAATTTGGATGGAGAAATCAACCACCATGTCACAACCTAATGATGACAATGCCATTATAATTTTTTTGCTTTAGGGTGACTGAATAGTGGATATTTAATATAATCCCAAATAACTATTGTCCTCGAACGTCGGTGAGTGTTGCAGTGGACTTCGCTTATCCTTTACGCCGCTCGTCGAGGGGAGTAATTTGGCAAGCGGTGTACGTGTCTCGTCGATATCAACACAATTAGATTGATAAGTCAACAACAATAGCACTCGTCTCGTTCTCTTCGAGATACTCCTACCTGCAGGCAATCCCATGCCATAGAAAATTGTTAACATCATTTGTTTGTCATTGTGCCAACCCATAGTACTCTCCCTGAGTCTATGCGAATACTGTCCTGTTATTACAAATTGCAACTATATTATGCTTCTGAAAACAAAATTATCATACCTGTATTACCAATTATGACCAATGCGCCTATGCTACTGCGCAGTCGTCGGGTGTCTGATTTACCTAACCAGAATTTAGGCGTTGAGTGAGATTCCCTAACCAAGGCTTGGCAGCATTGTTAATTGGGGTTAGGTAGTGATTTGGCGAACCCGTGGCATTAGCATTTTTGCCCCGTGGCATTAGCATATCGCCCCGTGGCAATATGCGTCGCCATCTCCATATGGCCATTCTCTCCACATGGCCATCTCCCAGTCTACACAAATGAAGAGAAACAGCGCAAGCACGGACCAACTTAACACAGCAGCCACAACGAAGTTCCAACAATCTATAGTCCCTAAGTAATCTACTGTGGAAGCCAGTGTTAATGGCCCGTGCGTTGCTGCTTTTGTATTTACTTCTAACACAGCAACTAGCGGTGTTAACGTGTCACATAGCACTCGTCTCGTTCTCTTCGAGAAAATCAATTAAGCTCTTTCTACCTCTGTTCTAGCTTCCTACATCTATTAAGAATGACATTCTACCAGCAACGCACTTCCCGGAGAGGACGTTATAGGCATCTGTAGGATTACCATAGCGTTTGATAATCTAATCTATAGTTCCTCAACTGATCATGGGGAATAGCATAGCTCTCGGGGGGGCTCTTCAGTAACGTTCATTGATTATTCTAATCATCCTATAGTATGTTTTTAAAGTAATATATCCCATAGAATTATTAGCACAAGCAATTGAATACTTGCTAGATATAAAATACCACACCTGAAACAGAAGGCTCACCCGACTTCACCTCCGGCAGAAGTAGATGAAAGACCCGACGGTGCGATTCGAAGGCGGTCACCGAGCCGACGGTGAGGCAACTGCAAATTCTGATGGAGTCCACCTTAACTCGTTCTGATTTGTTGGGATAGACTGCAGGTGGGGTTCGCTTGTGCTAGGCAGCCATCCTGATCACACCAAGGGTAAAGCCTCCAACATCATCAATATAGATGATCTAACACTAGGAAAGTCCAGGAGATGGCCTAGATTGATGTGTGGGTTGAATCGAAGACGGCCAAAATGGCTTTCACAGACGAGATCCTAGAAACTGGAGAACTGGAGAAGGTGAGGGGTCAACACTTTATTCTCAGTTACCCCGCTCATGAAGACTTCCACCCCACAGCTTCACACCCCAAACCACCTATGTCCAACCTGCCTCACCTCCCTCACTGACATCGACCGCCTCCTCCAACCCATTCTCTTCGAAAAACAGTTTGCCCTCGGCCACCTCTCCCAAATTCGCTCCCGTACTTCCTGTCCCTTCTGCCGGCTCATCCGATCTGCGATCTGCGACGGGCCTCGAATCTCCGAGAACGGGCTTCCTGAGACAGACGTCATTAATGTCGAGTATTACCATGGCCAGCGGGGGTTTGACTCCACAGGGATGCGGCTGGGGACGTCTATTGCGTTTGTGAATGATGCTGCGAGGGCGGATCGGGAGATGCGCGGGAGGGTTGTTAGGGGAACGGAGATTGACCCCAGGATCATAAAGAAGTGGGTGGGATTGTGTGAAGGGCATCATGGCGAGGATTGCGTCCCAAGACCGTGGACAAAAGCGACGCAAGTACCGGCCCTAGAATGCATGTCGGAGGAATTCCCGTCGGGACCCAAGGTGTTTCGAGTCATTGACGTGCAGGACCAATATATCATCGACGCACCCTTTCAATGCAGATATCTAGCTCTCAGCTATGTGTGGGGCCTCGTTCCTACCGTGCGCCTCCGAAAAGCCAACAAACCCCACTTAACAAACCCGGGTGGCCTATCCTCCATCTTCAACACCATCCCACAAACAATCCGCGACGCCATGTCCTTAGTCTCCCTATTAGGGGAGCGATATCTCTGGGTTGATAGTCTCTGCTTGATTGAGGATGATGAGGAGGATATGCGTGAGGGGATTCAGACGATGGACTCGGTGTATGAAGGATCTTGGCTGACTTGTGTGGCGGCGGCAGGGGAGGATGCGGATGCTGGACTGCCGGGAGTGAGGGCTGGGTCAAGGGTTTTGAGACAAGTTGTTGAAACGGTGAAGCCGAAGGTTAGGATGGTGGTTCTGCGAGAGCTGGATGATTATTTGTCTGTGTCGAAGTATTCGACTAGAGGATGGACGTAAGCTACCACATCGAGCTTCCATATCCCTCTTTGCCCCCCCCCCCCTCTTTTCACCCAGGCCACTGAGGAATCTGCGAGGACAACTAG
This sequence comes from Sabuloglossum arenarium, assembly GCA_022345705.2. NCBI lineage: Eukaryota > Fungi > Ascomycota > Geoglossomycetes > Geoglossales > Geoglossaceae > Sabuloglossum > Sabuloglossum arenarium. Next base: position 6,579 of record JAJDMY020000592.1, on the reverse strand, counting down.
ATTCCAGGAATTCATCCTCTCGCACCGAAGTCTCATCTTCGTCAATAACCAGATCTACTTCCACTGTCGCCATTGCACCTGGAGCGAAGACCGCTGTGACGACGAATTCCCCTCTTCCTCCAACCAAACCACCGGCAGTTTGCTCCCCATCGCACTTGATCCCGACGGAGACGCAATCCCGGCATACCAATTGTTTATCTTGTACTACTCCCGCCGTCAGCTCACCAAAGACAGTGACGCCATCAACGCCATATCCGCACTCCTAAACCCCCTCGCCGTTCGCATGAAAAGCCGTTTGCTGGAAGGCCTCCCAGTCGCCTCGTTTGATATGAGTCTCTTATTTATCCCGCGCTATGGCGCACTGCGCCGGCGAAGTGAGTTTCCGACATACACCTGGGCCGGGTGGGCGGGGCAAGTCAAGTGGGATATGGCGGATTATGTGTGGCCGAGTTCTGAGGATATTCCGCCGTATGAACCAGAGGCTCCGCGGATGAAGGTCAATGACTGGCTTAATGAGAAAACATGGATTGTCTGGTATGTGAGTGACCGGATGGGATTGTTGAGGCTGGTTTGCGATCCGGGGGACCAGGGAGGGTTTAGTCCGTTGGAGAAGGGGGATGTTTCTTATCGACATCCACGTCGGAACCATGAGCACCCTGCCGGTCGCCCCACTATTCCGACCATAGATATCTCCTCCCGAAAATTCCATCTCGAATACCCCCTCCTACAATTCTGGACCACTGCAGTCTATCTCACTATAGCCATTAACCCTGCTCACGACCAAAGCCTAACTGAAACCCCTCCCACAGAACTCATCGGGAAAAACGGTAGATCATGCGGTTCCATGCTCCTAGACAATATGTCAATGATCCATGGTACCTTCGAGCCGCTTGAGTTTCTGATTCTTTCAGAGAGTAGGTATAGCATCGAGACCTCTTTGATCCCCGCTCGTGGGGGTAATGATCCTGGGCCAGAGGATCCGGGGGTTTGTGATCTGTACTGGGTTATGCTCGCTGTCGCCGTCGACGGTGACGGCGTCGGTGGTGGTGTCTATGAAAGGAGAGGGCTTGGGCAGATTTATCAGAGTGCACTGGAGCACTCATACCCCCCTGGGCCGGTCTGGAAAGAAGTTGTTTTAGGGTGATTAGGTAGTAGTTGTTGGTTGAGTTGAACTTGTGGGTTTCTATTAGATATACTAGTTGTCGGTTTAGGAGAGTGCGGTTGGGTGATAGCTGGTCGGCTCCCAGGTCTGAGTAGGGAGAGCGCGGGGGGAAAAGGATATTTCCTATTTGATTAAGTGTTGTTGCCAGGAGATTGAACATTTGTTTCTTGCCTCTTTAATAAACATCCCGGCTTTGAACTTGAACAGCGATTCGGGAGCTTGATAGAAGGCGAGCTGGGAACGGATTTTGATAATGAAGGCATGTCTATCTAGGCTATCGATGATGAGCTTTGGTGGCAGGTATAGGAGGAGGGATTGAGAGAGGAAGCAGGAAGGAAGGGCCAGTTGCTGGGCGAAGGCCTCCAGATTAGGGACTTCAGTGCTGCTGTTGTGCTGGCTGGTGATGCCGAGAAAACCCCTATGTCTTGGAGAACCCGAAATTCTGTTGGTACCATCTCCCTGTAAACAACGTAAGTCATTCTACTCTGATCACCACGGACGGGATATCTAACCAGTGGATGATCAGACTTTATGGATTGAGGTATGTTCCTGACCACGCCTTGCCGTCGAAGATGCTAATTTTGTTTCAGGACTTTTCTAAACAACTTGGGATCCAGCAGCAGCAAGAAGGATTTTCTCCTTGTGCCCAAGACTGAACACACTAAAACTAAACATGTTCATAGTCTTCACTCCCCACAGCCAGCGTATGTGGCCGCAGGTAAGAAGGATAAAAGTGCATGCTCTGGTTCCGCGGCAGGAGCACTCATGATTAACTGAAAGATACTCAGCCAAGGCTGTGTCGAAATCAAGACCAGGAAGCTGTCGATCTTAGGATATAATATGGTATGTTTGTAGGTCTTGTCATTTAAGGTAGGGTCCCGGTATTGCCACCGGCTGAAATGGTATTGCCACCGGTAGGGTTGTACCCCATCGATTCCGCCGGCCTTCCAGTTAAACGAACCGGTAAATGAGCCATAAAAGGGGCCAGTAAAACACCAGCCACCGCCCAACCACTGCCCGTTGAGCCAATGACAGCCACACGCAAGCCGCAACCTTCTATGTTGCGGTTTTCTGGGCAGGTACTTAGAATTACTAGGTGGGATTGTTCTACCTAGCGATTTGTGCTGACGTTTTTGCAGTGTCTTCTAGTGTCTTTCGCCGCTAGTTACCCACCCTTAAGAGCTCTCCGCAAAAGAGAGCTAGAAAAATACTCTTTCTAACCCTCTGTTGGTGTCGCCTAGCATAACTGACATTAGGCATTTTTTTAACTGGATAGCCGGTGGAATTGATGGGGGGTCTCGGTATTGCCACGTGTAGAAATGGTAACACCACCAGGCGAAAATGGTAACACCACACTCCCGTGACATAGCGCGACGCTAAATGAAAATTTTTTTTTAACGTCAGTCCTTCCACATCTCATTCTTAGTAGACCAACATGAGTCTACTTCCACCATCAGAGGCGGCCGAATACCCATCACGAAGGGCACTTATCGAGGCTATTCAGAAACATAGCCAAGCAAACGGATATGCCGTAACCGTCAAACACTCAAATTCAGCAGATATCGTTTATCTTGGTTGTGATCGAGGTGGAAGCTAACGACACTGAAATGGTTTGAACGAAGCCAATAGGTTACGGGATACTGGATCTCGCCTTATAGACTGCTCATTTTCTGTTCGAGGATCACTCAAGGATGGGACCTGGATAGATCGAGTACGTAATCCAGACTACAATCATGAAGCAACAACTGCCAGTGCACACCCTATCCAACATCGCTTGCCATATTCAATTAAACAACAAATTAAAGAGCAATCGGCATTGGGTGTGAAGGCTGCCCAGATAATTTCAACTATACGGCAAAATAGCGAGCATCCTATTACAGCACAAGATGTTTACAATGTCCGAAAACAGTTAAAACTCGAAACTCTTGCTGGTCGAACTCCAATTGAAGCTCTGATTCAGACACTTAAGGATAGCAATTATGTTTCAAACTACAGGACGGACAGCATTGGACGGATTACTAGTCTGTTTTTTCGCCCATCCGAAAAGTATTGATCTCCTAAACCAATTTCCCGAGGTACTTTTACTGGATTGCACCTATAAAACAAATCGGTTCAAGATGCCATTGCTGGATATTGTCGGTACTACATGCTTCAACACTTCCTTCTATGTAGCTTTTTGTTTCATATCACAAGAGGACGAACAGAGCTATATCTGGGCTCTTCAGCAGTTGAAAGGACTTTTCATAGGTTCAGCAGAGGGATCTTGCCTTAATGGGAGCGGTTCGACTAGTGTTTTCACGGGCGAAACGTGTCATGTGTGTTTGGCATGTCGAAAAGAATGTTCTAATTCATGCTTCAAAGGCTATTGAAAAGGGATTAGAAAGAGATCAGTTTATGAAAGATTGGACGGAATTGATATTCAGCATGACGAAAGCTATCTATGAGGACCGGTGGAATGTATTTCAGGATACATATAGTCAGTATCCAAAACTAGTACAGTATGTGAAGGAGGAATGGCTTGGGTACAGGAAGGTGCTACTCGTGAGGGCTTGGATCGACCAGGAACTGCATTTTGGCAATAGAGCTACGTCTCGGGTGGAGGGTGCTCATGCTACACTAAAATCCTATTTGCAAGTTTCTACCGGCGACCTTAAAACTGTATACGACAAGATTACTCTTCTTCTCACCAACCGCAACGCAGAATTCGAGGCCACCGTGGGCCAAAACAAGCTTCGTATACCTCATACTAGTCGAGATACGCTGTATACTAGTATTGTTGGCCGTGTATCCAACTATGCTCTTGGGAAATTATGGGAGCAACGACACCGGCTAACGCTTGCTGAGCCACTTCCTGCCTGTACCGGTACATTTACAAAAACTATGAGTATGCCTTGTGCTCATATAATACAGCAACGACTCAGCAAAAATGGAGTACTACAGATGGATGATATATATAAGCACTGGTACCTTACGCCTCTACCGGTAGAGGTTATGGAACCACTTATTTTGGATCCAGCGATTGCAAATTCACGTGGCCGCCCTTCAGAATCCACCAACCCAGCTCCCCGCCGCCCAAGCCGTGCTGCTAGAGCACGAATAGCTGCTTCGTCGACCCGTCGTGAGCTTTCAGCGTTTGAGCAGATTATTCCAGCTCGTACAAGGACTCGAAGTGGCACAAATGTTGCGGTGGATAGTGACACCATCCAGAATGCTGGACCTGAGGGAGATCTTTGAGGTAGCGAGTTGAAACAACTTTATTTTGTATTTAGAACTTGAATTTATTACTTGCTTTGCTATAGAGGTGCGCTGCAGCATAAACGAAAAACCTGGTGGAGTTACCAAAAGCGCCTAGTGGTGTTACCATTTCCGTCTGGTGGTGTTACCATTTTCACCTGGTGGTGTTACCATTTCTACACGTGGCAATACCGAGACGCATTGATGGGGTGCAACCCCACAGGCGGCAATACCATTTCAGCCGGTGGCATTACCATCATCGCCGGTGGCAATACCGGGACCCTTTCTTACTCTATACTCACAGACCCCGAGTCGGAGGATGGTCAACTGTCCACAACAATGCCGATAGGTCAATTTGGGCAAACTTAAGTTGAGGCCTCCTAGCATACGTGAGGCATGCTCGGCGGGGTTTTTGAGGGTAGAGATGTGGCCTTTGCTGCAGGCGAGTTTGGGTCTCGCCACAGTTACCCCGCCTCCCAAATCCACGTGACGGTCGTTATTAAGGCTGCCAAAGTTGACCCACCAACCCGCAACCCGAGTCCATTCAATCTTCCTACGAAGAGTCGGCGTCATCCTATATGGCTATAGTTTTGCTGCTTTGGATACTGTGGTCTCGGATTGTGGTGACCTCGCCAAAACTATGTTACCTTTCAGATGGCGCTTTGGCGGAGAATGAAGTGCCGTGCGACCCAACCGCAGATGTCAGCGCTTGTTGCTACTCTACTGATTACTGCGTGTCGAATCTATACTGCTGGGCTGGCTTAGGTACAGGCAGAGTCCCTGGTGCTTGTACCGATCAAACGTGGACGTCGAAGGCTTGTGGTTGTCCATGTAGGTTGCTGTGACTTGTCCTTTCCCCTTCGTTGTAGAAAATTTCCAGCTTTTGGGTTCGCGCCTACCTTGGATATCCTAGGAATAGTGAGTCTGATATCATATTAAATCTCAGATAGCCTGCGTCTTATACGCCTCGACCTTACCCCAGATGAGTGTGCCACTGGGAACTGGTCCTGCGTAACAAAATGCCATGATGGTTCCTTTTGTTGCGGAGGGGATAACACCACCTGCTGTGACCAGGGATATGGACGTCAGCTATTCACTTATCCAAATGACCATGGGGTCAATGACGCCCCCTATCTGGCTTGGCTAACGGCCACTACGCAATCATCCACAGTCTTACCATCTGCAACCATGTATGCGTCGGGACTATCAGTCTCCAGTGCTATCAGTTCTTCAACAGTCACTCCTGCAGCAGCTGCACCCGCCTCCTCTAGCAAAATTGGCTTGGAGGTAGGTCTGCCTCTATCTCTGGCCATCTGCGGGCTTCTCATATTCTCCTGCATTCGCGAGCGGCGACATCGCCATTTAATGCGAGGAGCAAGTCAGAATGTTGGCCAAGTGACGCAACATGCCCAAGGGGCAGGTGTGGAAATGGGTATAGGTCAATACGCAGGGCCCGGATTTGCATTGCATCAGGTCTCTGAACAGTCTACAATGGGACTCCCAGAGCTCCCAAGTTTGTAGAGCACTGGCGGGAGGAACTTTTTTTTTTTTTTTTTTTGGGATGGGATAAGCTGGACACTCTATTTAGTTAGCTGCTGATATATTTTGGGACCTAGTATTGCGACAGGGCGAAATGGTAACGCGACAGGGAAAAATGGTAATGCGACAGGGTTCCAGTTAAGCGATGCCTGGAAGCAGCGCCCGTAGAACATGCTAATCATGGGCGTTCGTATACAGTAGCATATATCCTCAGATATGAGGTCAAGTAATTGTGTCCAATGGATTAGGAAATCGACTTATGCACTGCTGCGCTGTCACATAGTGTCACATGCTCCAGTGATGATGGTAGTGTGCAGGAAGATGTAGTTAAGAGTTCAGGTGCGAAAGCCCTGTGTACAGGTGTCCACTTAGCTAAAGGTATCTAGCGATATCCTCACTGCCGGTACCAACATTACAGCACAACAAACCATACATTCAGCAAAGGCCTTGATGCTATAAGATCTAACATTATATTCACCTCAACTCTCTTTATTAAATTCCGTTTTCAAGTCCAGATGCTGGCTTTGCAGCGACTATAATTGTTAGCGTTACTTAGTGAGGTGCTTTTGTTCTGTCCGAGTTGTCAATCAGGTGATTTGGTCAATTCGCTATCCAGTTGATCAATCGGATGGAATTGATCAATT
>JAJDMY020000591.1:0-22523 GCA_022345705.2 Sabuloglossum arenarium | reverse complement strand
CAGGCTTATTAGAAGAGCCGACCTCCATCTTAATACATTATCCTTCTACCCACCGGCACACTTATAGCCTCCACAGTGCCAACATCCTAGGCCAGTTCAATCCGGACCTACCAGTCGTCGTGGAGACCGACACATCAGACTTCGTTTTTGGAGGATGCTTGTCACAACTGTACCCGAAACTTGGTATAATGCGACCAATTGCATTCTACAGCAGAAAACTCATTGAGGCCGAGCAACGCTACGAAATCTATGATAAAGAGATTCTAGCAATAGTCGAATGCCTGAAGCAATGGACTGTCTACCTGTCGGGAGCAAGCCTACAAACGAGAGTATTTACCGTCCACAAGAACCTGGAATACTTCACAACATTGAAGGTGCTCAACAAAAGACAGGCCCGCTGGGCTGAGGAATTAATAGAGTACCACTTCACCATAACCTACAGCAAGGGATTACTGAATACGAAAGCCAACCTCCTTTCGCGCAGGGCCGACTACATCCCGGCTGGGGGGTAAGCAACTGCGAGTAACCCACTACTCATTCGCCCAGGGCAATAGGTGGCGGCCACGTTTAGCCTAGCAGTATTTAGCATAGATGAGAACCTAGCTGACCACCTAAAGGAGGCCTACACCAAAGATGAAGCCTGCCAGAAGGCTAAGAAAGAGACCAACATAGAAGTGTCGCAATTCTCAGTCAGCGAAGACGGAATCCTACTTTACAAGGGACTGATCTATGTTCCGGATGACAAAGATATCTGCCTGAGGCTGATGGCAGAACACCATTATAGGCCAACAGCAGACCATCCTGGTTGTGACAAAACGTTAGAACTACTAGAAAGGAACTACTACCTGCCAGGGGCAAGGAAGTTCGTGGAGACTTATGTAGCAACCTACGATATTTGTGCCAGGGTCAAGCCGCCATGCTACAAACCTTTCGGCCTACTCCAGCCATTGATGATACCGGATAGGGCATGGGAGTCAGTATTGACCGACTTCATTGTGAAGCTCCCACCATCGCAAGACACAGCTAGGAAAGAATTCACGTTCGACTCGATATGGGTAGTAGACGACCGACTAACGGAAATAGTACATTTGGTACCCTGCAATGAGACGATTACCTCAGAGCAGTTGGCCCACCTCTACCTGGAATATATCTTCATGAGGCACGGAGTGACAAAATCAATAGTATCAGTCTGAGGTAGCCTGTTCTCTTTGGGATTCATGCAAGAATTTTGTAGGAAGCTGGGAGCCAAAACCAACCTGACGACGGCCTACCACCCACAGACCGACAGGCAGACGGAACGAACGAACCAATCAAAAGAGCAACATCTACGAATATATTGCAACTACCAGCAGGACGATTGGGTGTCATGGTTACCACTGGCCGAACTCCACTTAAACAATGTTCGGCAGACAAGTACCGGGGTATCGCACTACTATTCCAGTTACCGGTTCCACTCAGAATTACCGAGTACCGTAAGGGTTGAGGATGTACGACTGACAGCGAGAGGGGTAGTCCCAGCAGCCGAGGAACGGACTGACAAGATCAAACAAATCCAGGAAGAGTTGAACGGAACCTTGAAGGGAGCACAAGAAAAACAGGCGAATGCCTACGATAGGAAGCATGCGTCAGCCCTAAGCTTTAAACCAGGCGACAAAGTCTGGCTATTGAGATGCCACATTAAGACCAAGTAGCCGTCGGACAAGCTGGACAACAAGAGGTTAGGACACTTCCTGGTCAAGGACCTCGTCGGTCGCAATGTCAGGAGGCTAGTATTACCAGATTCAAAGCGTATCCACCCAGTTTTCCACATATCACTGTTAGAACCATACAACGTTCAGGAATCTGAGCAGTCGACGCCTACTCCACCCCGACCGACTGAAGTGGACGGGAAGGAGGAATGGGAAGTCGAAGAGACTCTAGATAGTAGGCTAAGGAAATTGGGCTGAAGAAGGAGAGAGACACTGCAATACCTGATAAAATAGACAGGATTTCCACGTATCAAGGTAACTTGGCAATCGGCCAACGATACGGCCAACGCAGAAGAGGCGGTCAGGGAATTTCATGCGCACTACCCCACCAAACCAGGGCCAATGACCTGAATTTAGCAAAAGGTTACTACTATAATCTTTAAACCTACAACATAAGACATCACATTGGGACCGAAGCAATGCAGTTTGGAAGGAAGACAATTGTTATTCTATAAACACATGATAAAAACACGCAACAGGAACGAAAAACACCACAAGAAATGAAATACAAAAGCTAGTATACAGGAAAAGAAGAAGGAGAGAAACAAAGGAAACCAATAACCGACCCATCATCCAAGGCGCTCAAGAGCCTGCCGAAACTATCCCATCTCCGACGAACACACCATATCTGAATCCTGCAGGTTCTGAAAGGTCAGATCCTGCACTGCGATTTGCTGTTGCAAAGTAGCAATCGTCTGGGCCTAGGCTGCAATGGTACGTTGCAGCGCCCGAAGCTCGTACTCCAGGAGGAGAGGACGACAAGCATACGGGTGAAGGAACGACCCAGAACACGAGCCTGACCATAGTCGAAAGACAGGACCATGGCCAGAGGAAACGGAAGGGGAACGGACGGGAGAGGCAGTGTGGCGAGGGGGAGGATATCGGGATCGCCGAGGAACCGATCGTGGCCGACGAACAGGGCAACGGATGGGACGATGACCATGACCACGACCGCGAGGAGGCTGGTCGGTCTTGACCTATGCCAGTTAGCAAAACCAAACAAAGGAAGAAAAGATGATCCACCTACCAGACTCCCGAGCGCTACGCGCTCCTGGGGGTGTGAAATCCCCGAAACAAACGGACCGATGTGCTACTGAGTAGTTTGTTGCGGAGGGGGAGAAGGAATACCCTCGTCGTTGCCATTGTCGCTGTCAGATAGGCGGGCAACATAACTCAGCAGTATGGCTGCTCGCCCCTACGACAGGCGGTACAGCGGGCACCACCGGACAGTCGAACTGCCCCGACCAGAATCTTAATGACTCTCAGGAGGGTGTTCCGCTGCGTCTTGCTATAGCTAGAGCCAATAGCACGCAAGGACGGACGCAGAGGACCCGAGAGGCTGGCGACAGGGACGGCAACGACTGTAGGAAGTTCCGGGGTGCCAGAAACAGCCGACGCGGGATGATTAGTATCGTCCTCGAAAACGGGAGGAACGACATCAGAGCCCGCGACAGGCGAGACTAACTCCCCAAGGGTCAAAGACTCAGGAACATGGGCAGGGGGACTGGAGGGTTGGCGACTGGGTGTCGCCACGACTGTAGTGGTGTGTAAGATCCTAGCGCGGACCTCTGTGATTTTCGTAGTAGTGTGGGGATAGCTAGTTCACTGGGATTGCAATGGCACGACACCGGCGACAAGTACTCAAGATATGTAACCGGCTCTACTAGATATCAGGATGAACGAAAGAGCGGTGCGACGTCACTATAGCTTCTTAGGTAAGTCGCATCTGACATTACTCGAAGAACTAATCGCTGGCTTTCCAATAAGGTACAGAGATGAGACTATATAGAAGAAAGTGGAGAAGGCGGGGTAACGGATACACGTAACTTAGGGCAAACCCGTAGTCACCACGTCGCCACTCCGTCGCCCTGCGGCAACACCAAACAGATTTAGCAATCTTAGCCGACAGCTCTTACATAGTGGAGGCAGTATGGTTAATGGCTGTGAAGCCACCAACCTGGGGACCAACCACAAGAGACGAGACGACAGCGGCGGATGCGACCGCCGCCAGAGCATCCAGCCCCTAAGGAAATCGGAAGGGGGAAAGGATGACGGGCCCCCCAACGAAAGGATCCTTGGAGGAAGGAGGAGGAGGGCAGGACGTCGGAGGCGGCGGAAGCAGGTAGGTAAGCCCAGAGGAATGCCCAGAGGTTGGCGCGGGGGCAGGAGAGAGCAAAGAGGAGATACCTATTTGCAAGGACGTGGCGTGGGGAGAAGGATTGTCCATGAGTACGAGATGTTATGACGTGAAGAATGAGAAAAAACTCACGATGGAGTTTTGCAAAAGATGTGTGGTTGCTCGGGGTGACCAGCAAAAACAACAAAAGAACAACAACGAAAACCCCACGAAAAAATACCCAGAAAAGAAAAATGGACTTACAGAGACCGGAAGGGCCTCTTGGGAGCCCAAAAGAAGGGGGAAAGAAGGCGGAAGGCAGACCAACCCGCTAATCTATGACTGACACCTGAACCAACAGACCGACTATGGTAGAGATGACTGACATAGAAAAGACCTCAGCCAGAAGCCAAAAAGACAGGATCAGCATCGTTGACCTTAGATTATATACCACGATAAGGCCTACATATCGGACAACCAAAAGAACAGGTCTCAAGGACCCAACCGCGATGACAATCACTCACCAGCACTCGACGACCAACAAAGGAAGCCCGTGAGTCAAGTATAAGACCTCGAGATGGGCTGGATACGCAACGAAAGGACAGTAATTGTAACGAAAACAATCAGGATAGCATGGACAAAGGAGCAGCAACGAACCTCGCTGTCTCGGTCAGAACAACCCCTAGGCCTCGAGGGACCTCGGCCTCGAAAGAGGAGGCTAATGTCACGGCAGCCAAGCCGTTCCAGGTGTAGGTGGTGGGCCAGACCAACCTCCCATACAGGAGTAGAAGGGGCGACTACCTAGGTGTCACGGCAGCCAAGCCGTTCCAGTTGTAGGTGGTGGGCCAGGCCGACCGCCCATACAGGAGGAGAAGGGACGACTACCCAGGGCCACACCAAGATTGGCATCACAGCGCATAAAGTCCATTCCAGGTATAGGTGGTCGGCCAGGCCGACCGACCATACAGAGGGAACAGGGCATTGACCCGGTGCAAGGTCACAGCCAGTAGGGGGCTCAGCCATAGTCGGTCGAGCGAACCCGAAGGCCGATGTTTGTTGGGGGCAGCGTTGCCCAAAGCAACGCCTTGGCGGACCCCAACCGTGTATATAGGACCGACGGGGCCCTCGCTAGGAACCCCATCGGTCAATACTTGTATTTACCCAGATAGACCTTAGTTGTAGCTAGGCCGACTATGGTCTATGACCCCGTTCTATCTTAGCTCGTTTTCTAGCCTACCTACGTGACGGTCGGTCAGACGACATTGACTATTGCCCCGACCGATGCCTACGGCACCCAGATCTCCGACCGTAGTCGGCCGTAACACCAGGGCCACGCCAAGATTGGCATCACGGTGCACCAAGGCCATCCCAGGTATAGGTGGTCGGCCAGGCCGACTGACTATACTGAGGGAAGAGGGTATTGACCTGGTGTAAGGTAACAGCCGGTAGGGGGCTCAGCCATAGTCGGTCGAGTGACCCCGAAGGCCGATGTTTGTTGGGGGCAGTGTTGCCCATGGCAACGCCTTGGCAGACTCCAACCGCGTATATAGGACCGACGAGGCCCTCACTAGGAACCCTATCAGTCAATACTTGTATTTACCCCGATAGACCTTAGTTGTAGCTAGGCCGACTATAGTCTATGACCCCGCTCCATCTTAACTTGTTTTCTAGCCTACCTACGTGACGGTCGGCCAGACGACATTGACCATTGCCCCAACCGATACCTGCGGTACTCAGATCACCAACCATAGTTGGCCGTGACACCCAGCCTCTACAGTCTTCTTCAAGGTAGTCTTCAAAAAGTTGATAGAGTATACCAAACAAGTGTCTGCAAAGAGTATTATTGTTTCCTGCATTGTTGCCAGTAATAGTTAGTAGTTTCTATGGAAAATCAAGTCTTTTTATCGATTTGTATATAGCAGCAGCCGGGTTCTCTCTTGAATGACTTTCTTAGATCTTAATAAACTCAAGACAATGTTGATATTTCTCATAGTTAGGTCCTAACCATGTTCCATTGATTGCTAGCATCGGCAAAGAGTTTTGACTTTTCTATCTGTTCAAGTATAAATCTTTTATTTAGCAAGTTCATTCGAGAAGGGATTTTAATTTAGTCTTAACAATATTGATTCTATAATTGAGTTTGTTGGTAATAGCATCTTTGAAATAAAGTAAGTGCAAACTGCAGCTTTCATCATTCTTTTAAACCACTTCGATTCAGTTACTGCAAATATCTGACAATTATAAACAATCCAATAAAGTACAGCTCCTTCAAAAGGAGGCTGGACTCCTATAGTTTCTATCCACTTTGTCAATAGTATTGCAGTTGCTATTCATACTGACTTTAGATCCATAAATTCAAAGATCCTATAGTCAATTTCGATGTGATCATTTAAAGCAGTCATTGAAGATTGTATATTGCATGCGAACCTCTGGAACTTGCAGTTTTAGCTTACGTTACAGATATGATGCTCGTCCTGGATAGTAATAGACTTTTCCTTTCTTTCCCCGCTTCCATTTGTATTCAGCACTGTAGAAGTATAGTATTGCTAAAACCATGCATGGTTTTTACTTCCTTGAAGTTTTTTCATCTTTGAAATAGTAAAACCATTAGGTTCATCGTTGAAATCAATAGTCAACGGCTGCTACTAGGCGGAAAAGCTAGGTCTGGCGTATTCAATTTGACCTGTTTTCAAACTCTCCTTGATAGATACGTTACTAGCGTTGGAGAGTTTATAGAGCGTCCTTGTAAATCATAGTTGTCAAGCTCTACATAGTCTCGTTGGTGTTTCCTAGTGTTTGGAGTGCTTGGTGAACTAAAAGGAGATGTATCGCTAACATCAACAATAGTTGTATACTTAAGCTTCCTTTGGGGCATCGTTGCTTGCTGAGTGGTAAATTTATTGGAAATATGAGCAGCGAAACAGAGAGAATGATCAAATCTGTTTTATATTATGCAATTTACGAAGACAGAATGACGTCACATATACGTATAGGTAGAAACGAATCAATTGAATTGCTTGCTAATAGATCAATTATAAACGAATGAGATATCTGATTCACAGCTATACTGGTAACACTGAGATTCATTGGTCTCACCAAGAACCTCAATACCACTCCAGCTGAAGTGTCGAATTCAGGTCAAGTTCGATTTGATTTGATTTGATAGGAGCCCTATAATTGACAGCTTCGGGTAATGCCAGGCAGCCGTTTAACTGTAATTAGGCGGACCCGTTGCATTAACATTTTTCTCCCGTGGCATTACCCGAAGCCTAATCGACTGCCCGGAGACAGGCCGAAGAATTGCCCTTCAGCCATTCAGTGAAGCTAACACAGGGTTTGCACTTCCCATCCGGTTCTAGGTATAATTCAAAAGTGCCCTTGTGAGCCTCGGCAATCCTCTCACGATCCATCACATCTCCATTTTGAAGCATTGCGAGAATTCTCCCGGCAAAACGTTCTGCCTTCCCCGACCGTAACCTCTTTGGGGTTAACTTCGCATTTAAGTGTCGGGTTGTCACGGGCCTGCTGAGGTAATCACAAACGAGGTTCGACGTCACTTTCCATAACCAGCTAAAGCCGCCGGGTAACCGTACGACCCACTATTTAGTTATTTCTTGGCGTCATTCAACAAGAAAATAAGCGGGGTAAATCATCGCCAGCAAGCCCCAGTCTCAGATAAACCATATCGTCGTGCAACGTGCCGGATCGCTTTACATTGTACATCGTCGTCATGCCGAATCGGAAGAAGGTGCCAGTGATTGAACCACTATCCGAGACAGATATAGAGACAGAGAGGGAGAGGGATCTCTACCAGCGAGTCTTCCTTCGACAAACCGTATAACGAACTAGTTGGTTAACTAGGGCGAATGGAGCTGGTGTAGATACTACCAACCGCTATTCTCTCCACAAGATACCACTGACGACGATCTTAAATCATACCCCAACCCCTCATCACTCTCTCCGCCAATTGTGCCCCGATCATCGTACGATACGGCTCTATCTGCCTTCGCGCAACTAACAACTCTGCGTCTGAACACGAGGCGTGCGTTGATATCCCTCATTGACCGGACGAATCAGTACATTCTAGCAGAGGCTACGCAGACATTATCTCTTCAATCGGACACGGTGCATAACGACCAGGACGAACTATGGTTTGGATGCACAACGTTATCCAGGTCAGAAGGGCTTTGCGAAAAGGCATTAAAGATACGTCCTTCCCCCAGTGATGAAGCTCTTACCAAGCCATGGAGGCTTTTTCCCTTGATCATCGATGATCTTTTGCAGGACGACACGTTCAAGGGTAGTCCCTTCGTGGTGAACCATCCGTCCTTGCGTTTCTACGCGGCGATGCCGATCATTAGCAAATCAGGATTCAATATTGGAACGGTGTGTATATTAGATGACAAGCCGCGGGAGGGACTGAGCGATGTTGAAATCGCGTTCCTAGGCGACATGGCTATTACGATCATGGGACATCTGGAGATGGCCAAGGTCAAAGAAGAGCATAGGCGGAGCGAGAAGATGGTCAAAGGACTTGGGCTATTTGTGGATGGAAAGAGTACTCTGCGTGAGTGGTGGCTTGAGGTTGGGAGCAAGAACCTATGGCGAGATGGAGGTTCAAAAGATGGGGTGGAGGCACCAAACCGTGAGAAGGATAAGACTCCACTAAGCGTAGGTTCGATGCCCCCTTCCGAGGAACATAAATCGACCAGTGAGTCAATGAAATCTGAAATCGCTGGAAGGCTCAGACCACTAAACAATCTTGCGGCAGTTTCTCCCTGGCACTTACCAGCAGTCGAAGATGCCGCCAAAGATCAAGTTGAGCCTACTGTCAATATGCGGTCGCCGTTGACAAAGCAGAGAGCAGGGGACCAAATTTCTACAGCATCGAACTACAAAAACCGGGGAACCATTCCAGTGGTGCCTGCCGATACACAGGACACGTCACCAACCCGAAGCGTTGGAGACGATGAGCACCCATCCAGCTCCAAGTCGAATCCACGAGCCTCTGCAGCAGACATGCAAGGTGTTGTGCTGTCTGAAAACCTCAAGGAAATGTTCTCGCGTGCCAGCAACATCATCCGAGAATGTATCGAGGTTGATGGGACAATATTTCTGGATGCGAGCATCAACACTTTTGGAGGATACACAAGCGATTTTTATAGCAGGTCTGGGCAGTCAGAGCTCGTGGGAATGAGTCAGGAGTCTCTTGTATCCGGCAGTGAGACCTCCGAAGCTCGACCTCTGAAGAGGACATCCACCGTGAGAGAAGAGAAGAGGAAGACGTGTGATATTCTTGGGTTCTCGACGGAGGGAATATCCAGCTTGGAGAGGGATAAGATTTCAGATAGATATGCTCCAATTTCGGAAGCATTTCTTCAGAGACTTCTTCACAAGTATCCTCATGGACAGGTGTTTAACCTTAACCAGGGAGATCCAGTAATCTCCAGGACACGCAGCACTCACAGTGTTGCTGGAGATACCACACTGGCCGCACCGGAGCCTCCGAAAGGTAGTCGGCGGGCTCGAAAGTCTCGGAACGGCAAGCAGGCAGAAACGAAGGCTCTCCTTCAGATGCTTCCTGGTGCCCGCAGTGTCGTCTTGTTTCCGCTCTGGGATTCACATCGGGAAAGATGGTTTGCCGGTAGCTTTGCATGGACAACCCGATCAACGCGAGTCCTTACGCGTGCTGGAGACTTGAGCTTTCTCGCTGCATTCGGAAACAGCATCATGGCCGGTGTGGCTAGATTGGATGCAGTGACTGCCGACCGAGCCAAGTCTGACTTTATTTCGTCCATAAGTCATGAGCTCCGCTCCCCTCTTCACGGGATCCTTGCCTCGGTGGAGTTTCTCCAGGGTACGACCGTTGACCTTTTCCAGAACGGTATGATCGACACCATTGAGCGATGCGGAAGAACTCTTCTGGACACCATCCTACATGTACTAGACTTTGCAAAGATCAATAATTTCGCCAAGCCGAAAAAGAATGAGAGAAAGGAAGATGGGCCGGCTGAGGAAGGATCCCACTATAGAGTTATAGGGCTGAACGTTGACATCGACCTCAGCATGGTCACAGAGGATGTGATCGATGCCGTGTACGCAGGTCATGAATTTCAAGGAAACTCGTCACTCGGGGTATCTGACGAAGCAAGCGGTTTCCCTTCGGAAGGGCTAGAGAGAAGTATCCACCACAACCCTAATGTAGTTCCAGATCAGCGTCCATACTTACATGCGAAGAAAGAGCGACTCGCCATCGTCATGGACATCGGCTGGAGATCAAACTGGAATTTCAACACTCAATCCGGAGCCTTAAGGAGGGTCTTGATGAACCTCTTTGGGAATGCTTTGAAGTATACTGATGCGGGGTGGGTCAAAGTCTCCCTTCGATCCAAAGACATCAAGCCAGAATCGCCACAAACTCCTCAATCCGTCATCACCATCACCGTCAGCGATTCCGGTAGAGGGATATCTCAAGAATTTTTACACAGCCATCTCTTTACACCCTTCTCGCAGGAGAACTCCCTGAATCCTGGAACTGGGCTAGGCTTGAGCATCGTGCAGCAAATTGTGCGTTCGCTCGGGGGCACAATCGAAGTACAGAGTACGCAAGGCGTCGGAACCGAGGTTAACGTCTCTCTCATCTTGAGCCAAGCACCACCGACACAACCTTCGGTGTTGGACTCCAAGTATGAGAGCTCCTTTATGGGAGTTAGAAAAAGGACGAGTGGACTGAATTTGTGTCTTGTAGGATTCGATGTTTGTTCAGGCATCTCTGGGACACCTATGGTTCAAGCCGGCTCATCACATACACCATCCCTACTGGTGTCACTCGAAGACATGGCTACCCATTGGTTTGGTATGAAGGTTACCACGTCGCAATCATGGGAATCTCCAACACCAGATATCTACGTCGCAAATGAGTTATACCTCCCCCTCAAATCCCCAAATCCATTACACGAGTCATTTGACTAACTCATAATGAAGGGACATCGGTCTCCCAAGCACATTTAACAGTGCCCCGATTATTGTTCTTTGTTCGAATATATCTGTATACCGCGCCTATACTCGAAAGAAAGGTCAAGGGAAGCAAAGCAGTGACAGCAGACTTGTCCACTTTGTTTCAAAACCGCAAGTGGACCCATTCTCCCAATGCAGTTTAGTGTCCCACGTCAAAAGTCATCGATACTAACATGCGCATGTATAGATGCGGTCCCCACAAGCTTGCAAAGGCATTTGCGTTCTGTCTAAACGACATTTCGAATTTCTCCACGAATAGCGGGTCTCCTCTTGAAGTACCAGTCGAGTCTCTGGCTTCTCCAGTGAGTCTATCTGATATTCTATCTTATGGAGTTTATATTTGCAAGGGTGAACACCTCCCAACTAGCGAACTAATGCCGGCCTATCCTCTCAGATCGCCACCGCCGATGCCGAGAAAACCACAAAGCGGAAGCCTGTGATACTCTTAGTAGAAGATAACGAGATCAACCTAAAGGTATGTCTATGCAGAGTCAGGAACGATTCCCATAAGGGATGATTGCAAAAAATAATACTAACGCCAGCAAAGCTTCTCGAGACCTTCATAAAGAAAAGTAACTGCGAGTACAACACAGCAGAGAACGGTCTTCTAGCCTTACAAGCATTCGAGAAGACCCACCGCCTCTACGACATCGTCTTCATGGGTCAGTAGACCACCCCCCAACCCCCATAACCCCCCCCTAACATCACCCCCAGACATCTCGATGCCCGTCATGGACGGCATGGACTCTGCACGTTCCATTCGAGACCTAGAGCACATACGAGGCCAGAAACCCGCAACGATAGTTGCTCTGACAGGGTTAGCATCTGCGAGTGACAGACAGGAAGCATTTTCGAACGGAATTGATTTCTTTTTGACGAAACCGGTTAGTCTTAATAAGCTGAGGAAATTTTTGAATGATTGGACGCCGGATGGGAAAGTTGGGATGACCGGGGGGGAGGATTTGTAATGTAGGCATGTGGTGATGGAGTGGAGGTGTGAAATGGAGATCTCTTTTCTAAGCTTTTGTTGCCTACTTTGCGTCTTCCTATCTATTATTTCCCCTGCCTTCCTTCACCCCACTCCCCCTAATATCCCCATTGCTCCTCTCCACCCGGATCTCCATTCGCTTTATCTTCCAATCTTCTCCTTCTATCACGAAATCCTAATTATTTACGCTGCAAGGGTTATTGCCAGAAAATCCCCAGTTCGGTTTTACGATTTGATCGATCAGAAGTATCTTATGATTCCTTATTTGCTGTACGCCATTATTCAAAAGCAACATATAGGGATATTGGTGTACGGCGTCCAACAGACGGATTTAATTCATGATCAGTTGGTTCTTTTACCATGCTTGCTACCACCTAGTTTTTAGTGGCTAGTCAAAATCAAGTCGGTTTTCGGGCAGAAACAGATGTGGAATGTATCTCACCTGTGGGTTTTTGAGGATTGAACAGTGAAGTAGTGGAAGAAGACTTCCTTGTGGCACCATTGCACAATCGCATAAGCTCAGCAATTCGCACTCCACCGATGCCCCTAGTAAACTATATATTCTTAATTTCTATGAGAAAAAGCCTTCACTTACGACCTAGTGCTATAAGAAGCGGCAGCGTTAGCGCACCCCACCGGTGGCAATACTCTCTAGCCGGTCCCTACTTGAAACACTGTCGCATACACAGGGAGTCAGAAGTTTTATGCAGAACACTATGCGACCACAAATTTTCGCGAAAGAGTTCTAACATTTATGGGCTAGTTCAGTGCCCAAACTTATGACCCATAACTGTAACTGATATGAAACAAGCTGAGCTCCTACCAAAAGATTAACTGAATAGGCATTGACGCCAAACTAAACCCTAAATACAGCCTTTACTGCGTAGTATCTTGTTATCAACTGCGTCATTCTGTAGGATACTTTTCTCCGCCATTGAGGTTTCAAAACGAAACTGGAGCTGATATGCGGAAAGTTAGACAAAGCCCAAGGTAGCGGCCGGATTGAAGGCGTATATAAGCAGCTTAAGTGGCCATTTACCGAGAAAGAGAATCAAAGAGCCGTACAGGATTTGAAGGGATATACTCAAGCATTTCAATTTGCGCTGACCATTGATGGATAGTAAGTGTAGATAACTATTCCCTGCACTGATAAACTCTACTGACTCTGATGATCAAAGTGCACTACTTTCGAAGACTTCAAGCGAAGTTTCAGACACACTCACGGAGAATAATCTTGAGACTACCCGATGAGCTAGAGAGCTATCCAGATCCTTTACAGGTCTCTCAAATCCTCCGCGTAGTCTCCTCACTCACAGATCCTCCATCAGAGCTCAAGAAGGCCGCAAGCAAGCGAGATTCAACGGGTGGAACGAAATTAAATATAACCTCACCCCCAAGCTACAGTACGTTTTAAACTCGTTCCTATAGATCACGAACAAATGCGGGCGATCCAGAGCGCAATTTAGCACGTAAAGACGTCCTACGCTGGCTGTCAACTTTGCAACACCAAAAAAAGCATCGAGACGTATGTGCACTGCGACTCGCAGGCACCGGACAGTGGCTGTTGGGGAAATGAGATTTTCAAAGCTGGTGTGACGACTTGTATTGGAAGATGATGAAGCGGTCGTCGTTTTATTGAGGTGGGTGATGAGGCTAAGTACAACACAACGCATGATTAAGCCGCACAACTCCCATTCCAACAAATAACACAAAGTACGGACCACCTTAACACAGCGGCCACAACGAATTTCCAACAACTTGCAATCAAAAAATTTCCTGTGGTGTCCTGGCGATCTGGGTGCCGGAAAGACTCAGCTTTCGTCTGCAGCCCTTCATAAGCTATAACCACTTAACTAAAGCTGACCATTTGCCAGATCTTTGGTTATCGACCACTTGAGGAGCACCTTTCCCAAGCAAGACTGTTGTGAACGTGAGCATAAGGTGAGAACTCTGTGAGAGGTACATGAATATGCCTTCAATTGACTTCTTCCATACAGCAAAGTACACGGAAACTAGCTAGCTAAGTAGACTATCATAGAAGTGTTGCACCCCGTTCGCAAAGTAACCCATTTCATGAAGTGGTACCCCAATCGCCGAGTGGGGTACTCGGCGAACGGCGTACCGAGCTCTCAAAGTCCACGAGCAGTGTACCCGACTCGGCGAGATGGGTACGCAGTTCGTGGAGTAGTTATGCTGCACCGGCTGCAAGCCTATCATGGTACAATACAACGAAGGCTGTGCGTTATCCCCGGAGCACTGGAAGAAAACTGGCAATCATAAATTAGGTCAAGGCGCTGTCCCTAAACTGTAAAATTGTATACCTCACAGATAAGATGCCTTAACCCAATCTGTATCCATCTAGAGCAGCCCCTATGATCCCGAGGCACTAGTTAGTTCAA
This sequence comes from Sabuloglossum arenarium, assembly GCA_022345705.2. NCBI lineage: Eukaryota > Fungi > Ascomycota > Geoglossomycetes > Geoglossales > Geoglossaceae > Sabuloglossum > Sabuloglossum arenarium. The sequence continues at coordinate 8,255 of JAJDMY020000591.1, read as the reverse complement.
CTGCTAGTAATTCAAAATCCTCTGAGTTAGATTCCAGATGTCTTCAAATCTCAACCTTCCATCCTTGTCTTGATTATATAGATGTTGTATATTTAATCAAGTTTTCCTTCGTTGGCGCGAAGTTGGCGGGGATGGTATTTGGGTAGTACACAACAAGTTTAATTAATTATACAATAGAGAAATAAAATTATTGGTTCTTACAAAGTTGAGATATTTTTAGGTTGGTTTTGACACAATGTGAAATAACGTTCATTTCACCCCAAGATACTCTGTAGAGATTATTCTACGTTTGTATGCAGTCACATATACAATATCCACATTTTCCCATGAACAAGCAAGATGTGTTTGCAGACATGCCTCGGAAATCCTCTTTGCGTCGCTCACACAACATTGAACTTCTCATTCCAAAAAAAAGAATTAAAAAAAGAATTACTTGTTATGTAGCTTTGGGGTTTCATAATGCCTTGCAATACATACTGCAAAGCAAAGCCGAAATCACTTGTTTCGTCTCAGAATATCAGGGTTGGGGATCCGAAGACAGCACTATAATATACGAGGTAGTTATTGCTAAGCTTCCAGCCTCGTATGGTATCTTGCTGCGTGATTGACCAGAGGAGTGGATAATTCTGTTAAGCATAATTAATGGATAGCTGGTTCGCGAGAATTCTTTTATTCCTGCTAAACACTGTCCAGCGGTAGGATAGACAACTACATTCTTCTCAGACCCAACGCAGTCTTGGCCAAATATACTTGCTCAGTTGGCAACTCAAGATCACACTGGGCTTGAGGTTTGCGCTAGAGGGCGACAAGGGTTTTTCTACCCTATTGACAGATCTCAAGGCATGGAAGCGGCAGTTCTTGATCCGCCAGACACCGATCAACCTCGCCCGAGCCGAAAGCAACGTCCCGAACGGAAGTGCTCTAAAAAATAAAAAGAGGGGGTTTCATGGTAACAGTGACGAATATTACCCCTCAACGCAACGATGGCCAGTCGGCTGGGCCAACAACTGCGGGGTATATGACAGATCATCAAGAGCAGCACCCCGTCCAGCCAATAATCCGATTAAAACACTTTTCTTGAACCCGGCTCTGGAGAACTCCGCTTTCCTCTACCCCCGTATCCAAGCACCTGCCCCGCCCCGATATGTATGTTGGTGTTGGCAAACGTAAAAAAACCCTAACCCAGAGTTAGGCTGCACACCCACTACCAACTCCATCGTCCTTCTGTTCGTTTCTTCGCTCGCGTCTGGCTGTGTCACGACAAACAAAATCATCACCGATAGAGCGAGTCGGGTTGATCGATTCGGCTGTTTTGTGGGATATTCAAGATGAAGAATCTCCACTCCACGCTCCTCCTCCTCCTCCTCCTCACCAGCCTCCATCTCGCCCGCTCCCAATCTTTCATCGACGCCATATCCACCTACCCCCAACTCAGCAACTTTACCCAGCTCATGAAACAAGACCCCATCTTCGCCACCTCCCTCCTCAACACCACCACAACCCAAGGTACACAGACCGTCCTCGTCCCCAGCAACAACGCCTTCCAAAAATACCTCAACGCCACCTCGCACTCAATCTTCAGCCTCGACCCCGGGTTTATCCAGCTCCTAATCCAATACCACACGCTCAACATGTCGCTGACGTCGTCGGTGCTGGCAAAACAAAAGGCGGGGGTGGGGTTGATGGTGGGGAGTCAGCTGGTGGACGAGTTGTATGATCATAGGGGAGTGTGGAATAATTCGGATTTTAAGAGTCTTGGACAGGTGGTTTATATTACGTCGTCGGCGGCGGCGGGGAAGCGGAGGTGGGGGGTTGAGAAGTTGGGGCTTGGGACAGTGGTGAGTGGGGGCTTTGGGGTGTCGGTGGCTATGGATGTGGTTGATGGGATCTGGGACGGAGGGATATTCCAGATTGTCGACCAGTGAGTTAGTCCACAAAAAAAATAGATTTTCTTTGCCTCCAGAAAGCCGCTCCAGTTTATCCTCCCTGACACCACCCGCAGATTCCTCACCCTCCCCGCCAACTGTACTGACACCATGGCGGAAGTCGGTCTCTCCTCCCTAAACGCCGCCCTAAACCGCACCTCCAGCGTCGACGAATGGAACTCCTACCTCGGCGTGACCTGTCTCGCCCCCAGCAACCAAGCTTTCCTTAACGCCGGTTCCCCCGATCTCAACTCCTCCATCTCCACCCTCGGCCTCACCCTTGACTCCCACACGATCAAGATTCCACAGTACACGCCAACTCTGACGGACGGAGAGGTGTTTCTGTCGGAGGCGAATACGTCGATTAGGGTTACGGTGGATGAGGGGGGCGTGGTGTATTTTAATGATGCGAAAGTGCTGAGGGCGAATGTGATTACGAATAATGGGGTTGTGCATGTGCTTGATAAGGTGGGTTTTGTTGGGGGGGTGGATTCCTGATCCTTCCCTCCCCCTTCTCTTTTGGAGGGTGTTTGGCTTTTGCTTTTGGAATGTACTTACTGATTGGGATTCTGTTATCTTTAGGTCATGTCCAACTCCACCGCTCCCCCAGCTACGAGCACAACATCGAGTACAGCATCAAGCACAAGCACCTCAGCTACCACCAGCGCAGCGAAACCAAAGTCAATAGGCTCATCTTCTATCGACAAACGCTACTGTCAAGGGACTACCACAGTTTTTATCAGCAGTCTCCTGTCGATTATTTTCACCCTAGGCTTATTTGTTTAGTCGCGGGTATGTGTCTATTTGGAGTCTAGGGAGACGGGAATTTGAATATGGCGCGGGTTTGTAAAGCAAGCGATGGAGATTGAGGAACTCTCGGTGGTGTATGGGTGCGTGTGGCGTCTGTTGTTGTCGGGCCATCTGTCTGTTTCTATTCCGGGAGATGAGGGGCTGGCTGGCTAACTAGTTGGTTTGACAGCTAGTTGCTCTCTCTATCAATTTTCTCTCTCTATCTTTCTATAGGTGATATTTGCAAATCTCAGCTTTTGCTCATTACCTCATTGGTGCGTTTCTCGATCAAGAATTAAGTTGTGCATGAAGGGGTGAAGGCACTGTCGAAGATTAGGGATATCCTACTGAATACTGGAGTGTGCGCTATTGGTTAACGGGCACAGCTGACTCACTTGGAACTAAAGAGAATTGTTCTAGGAGACAGCTATGTGTGTCACGGGCGGAGATTCTTGAGTCCATCAATGCGTAGATTAAGGAGAAAGGAGAGGAGTGATTGCTTAGGTATGCAGTCTTGTTTTGGTCAAGCATAGACCGAGATATCTCCTTCTAGGTATGAGAGCTGGTTGCTGTGAGGCTCTGAGGAAACCTTCAACACGGTGCTTATACTCAGGTGCTAGACCACAGGGACATACGGATCATGTGATACAGGGAATGGGTATAAGAACCCTCCATTGTGATTCTGCTTAACACAGTCGGTTGATTTCCTTCTTCAACATCGTCAACCTTTCCTGCTTAACATCCTTCAATCATCTTGAATCAAACCGTCATCGTCATCGTCATCACAATTCATCACCCCATCGAAGCAACTCATCATCAACAACAACGACGAATTCCAAACACCCATCACTCATAACAACCCAATCAACAATGCCACCACACAACCCATATCCCTACCGCTCCCTCCTCCCGGAGCCCCTACATACCCGCTGCTTCGACGCCGCCCGGGAGTCTCTCTACAACCAACTCCGCGGCATGCCGTCCTCAGAGGTCCCCTGCATTCGGGGCTTCAGCTTCTGGACTCTTCCTGCTCTCTACCGTCTCCCCATTAACCAATGGAGGATGGACATCGATCGGCATCTGCTTAACACGAACGAAGGATTCCCGCTCGGGGAAGAGATTGTGGCGTTTGCGGATCGCATGGAATGTAAGATTTGGATGGCTTGGGTGTGTTTGATGAAGACGAGGTTTTGTGTGTCTCAGGCGGAGGCTTTCTATAAGGGTGCCGCGTGGGTTTATGATGAGGTTTGTGGAATTCTTTGCTGATTGGCCGCTGGTCGTGTTTATCATTTTTTTTCTTTTTTTTTGTGCGTTATGATGGGTCGACTGATTTGTCATGCTTACACAGTTGAATGAGGCCGAAACCCAGGAAAAGTAGACCGGCGAGCAAGACGATGGCTCTGTCTAGGGTTGATCAATCATTAAGGTTGGTTATCCTTTCCAATACATGATTTACCAGTTCACACAGAGCATTACCTTTACTAATCTTATATTTTATCAAAGATCGAACACCATGAGCGGTGATAGAAGCGGTAATGGGATTAAGGGAGTTTTTTGCAGGTTAGCTTATCTTCGTCAATGGGTTTAATTACTGGGCTGGGAGGGGAGGGGGGACATAGAATCGAAGGCAATAAAATTGGGAAAGGATGATTGGGAAAGAATGAATGGGAAATTGAGGGGTAATAGAGAAAATGGGAAAGCGGGAAAGAGTGTAACACTTCAGGGCTGATGAGGATTCCCCTACTACTTCAAATTTTGACATTTTTTTTTGGTTTCGAAACTGTCTCTTTTTCGAGCACTCGCCTCTACCAAATAAAAAAGGCTTGAATTAAAAAAAAAAAAAACCCCACCCCCTCCTGCCCAGATACATAATAACGAGCTCAGAGTCATAAACCGAAATCCATACCCGTAAAATCAGACCGACAGATTTGCATATCCAGCTCCGACCGACCACATGTGTATCTTCGAATTAAGAAATATATATACCCTTTACCATATTATCCTCGCTGACCTTATGCCATGATGATTTGTTTGTTTGAAGCACTGTACGAGATTCAAAGATTGGGTTTCTGAATCCGCAACTTTTTTTTTTTTTTTTTTAATCGCTGAGAGCTGGGAGTTGTGCGTATGGAGGATTATGTCTAGGTTGCGTTTTGAGTTGCGGAATAGGTGGTGGATGGATGTAGGTGAGGGATGAGCTGGATCTTGGTTGCGGTGGAGATTGTGCGGAGGTTGATGGACTGAGGATGGAGTTAGGTGTCGGAAATGGTTTGTTTCTCGGGGGCCAGAGGCATAACTGCAATCTGTTCTTTGAGGTATTCTAAAGATGGAGATCTTGTTGGCGTTTGTTTAGTGTTGTTTTCAGTTCACCAGTTCCGGAATGCTAGTTCCGGCTTACCCCTTTCCAGCAATCCAAGGGGCTATTAATCGTAGCGTTCGAAGTATTCTTGGCAGCTGCTTAATTATCTGATTTAATATAGTAACTAGTCGTTTGTTGCTTTCCAGTTCATATTTCTTACCCTGCTTTCGGAACTATGCTTTTGTGACTCGCATTTCTGAGCATTCTTACCATGTGTTTTCTCGTCATAAATTCGCAAACTATTTACTAATTCATTTTGACGACTCACAGTTTAGCTTGAAGTAATGTAAGGCAACAATTGAGCTCGTACGGAGCGTGTATCTATGGCCTGCTTCGTGCATTCCAAGAATTTTTCCTCTTATCTTTGGAGCTAACTCCTTCCCTCGAATAATATTTAAAGGCAGGTCCCTAAGGGGATGTCGTGGTGTTACCATTATTGAGTGTTTGGTATGTAATAGGGTAAAAAGAGGAACGCGTTTCGGCTAATTTCAATGTCCACTAACTGCAGAAGGGACAACCTTCGTACTCGCTGATTTCGGGCTACCAAATCTCAAGACTCTCGATCAAGGCTCTGCAACAAACTGGAAGGGTGTAACGATTGCATATGGCCACCAGAATGCCGAGATGAAGTTGACTTCTCTTCAAAGAAGGTGGGACGCGCCATCGATATCTGGTCTCTGGGTTGTGTCATCTGTGAAGTTGGGACATACATGGAACAAGGAGCCAATGGCGTTCAGAAATTTCGAAAGGAACGAGAATTGGAGGGAGCTTTATGGAACTCACAATTGTTTCCACCACAAAGGGCAGTTAAGTCCAAAGGTCATCGCTTGGATTCAGGAGTTAGAGATGGCTTGCACAGATAAATCGGCTGCAAGATTCTTTGGTTTTGTTCAAACGCTTCTTGACATACGGCTTGATTGAAGGCCGCGCTCGCACGAAGTCGTGGAAAGACTTGCGTATCTTACACTTGAGGCACTACTAGAATCAACAGTGACAATACTTGACAAGTATGCTACTAAGTAGGGAGAGATTCAATCAAAACCTACATCAGATAAGAGTCTGGCTGGAGAAGAATCGCCTCCTTGCCTGGAGGTGGGTTTTAGGACTCACAAAGCTATGGGGTGACCGAATGCCTTTTGACAAACAGGCCTACACCCTACACTCACAGTTTTGCGACATCATTCAGTTACTCGTAGACGCTCTAGTGAAAGCTTAAGATCTTGCTACGGAGAGCGGCCACTCCAACTTTGTTCTAAACACACTGGGCGAATGAAACAAACGTCTTTATGACCCCTTGGACGAGAAGACAAAATTGTCAATGGACAATGCATTTCGTGTCCTAAGCACTGCCAGTGAAGAAGCACAATCACTCCAAGATGTTCAAGCAGCAGCATCTGGCCCCGCGGCACCATGGCAGACCAACAGTTGAGTACAATTGCGGCAGTCAAGTATATGTCCTTGTTGATCTCACAACTTGCACACTCTACAAGCAAAAGTACAACAATTGAACTATCGTTGGTCATGCCGGATTCATACGTCAGCCGACATCAATTATGCTGGCTCATATATGGCTACAAGGAAGGGGGAAAGAAGAAGGTGTTGGTGGAATAGAAGGGGTTCGGTAAATGATGGTCCCAAGATGCTGAGAGCGATACCTTTAGAGAAAAGGGCGAGGAAATATTTGTCCGTATCCAGGAGCTCGCAGCGATGCTAGAACGTCAGCCTAAACCCTATGACTTCCGAGTCCTTGATTACCTGGGATCCTTCCACAACTCTCGGGATAAATGCTTTGGGCTCGTTTACGGCATTCCCGTTGCAGATACCGCCCCAGCGATGCTCCACAGCCTATTCCGATCCAAGAAAAGACTAAACCTTAATAAGAAGTTCATCCTTGCGAAGACACTCGCTGCCAGTGTTCACATCTTCCACATTGCAGACTGGGTCCACAAAAACATCTCTTCATACAACATACTTTTTTTCCTTGACGGAGGGGACGTCTACTACGCAGAACCTTACCTCGTTGGATTCTACTATAGCAGGCAGGATCGGCACTACAGCTACACCGAGGGTCCCAGTCTCCGAGCAGAGGAAGAAGAATACCAGCATCCAACATTCCGAAAGGAATTAGGAGGCTATCAGAAAGCATATGACTATTACTCCTTCGGTCTGGTGCTCCTTGAAATTGGGCTTTGGAGATCTCTCGATGTGATATCAAGCTATTTCCCAACGCACTCTCCGGAAGCGCTTAGAGGTGAGTATATGAAGCTGTGCGGAACTTCTTTAAATGAGTTTATGGGCGATGTGTATCACCATGTTACGCTAGCTTGTTCGGAGACTATGTTTGAGAACTCAGAAAGCGATGAAGGGGGATATGATGGGAGTTAGATTCATCTGGAATTCCAGTCGAAGGTTATGTCCATGTTGGAGAATTGCAGGATGTAGGAGAGGGATGCCTGAAGTTTTGGGGGGTCTGAATTGTATAGATTATTCGCGATTGATTTCCTCTCGAGTGGTTGTATAATTGTAATTTGAGATAACTTGAATCCGATTGCGGACTTATAGCTTTTACATCATATCCTAGAGCTCTAGTTGACGAGTTTTTTCTCGCAGAGGTGTTTTACTTGTGAAGATACTAAATTTAGCACGTGCAAAAATTGGTTGAAAAGTAAGACTATATATGGCGCTTTTCTGTACTATCTCTGCTTTACCTACTACTGCGGCCGACGAATCAAGTCCACGTTCGGTAGCTGAAGAAACAGATATATTGGCGGGTACTCTTGGAGATTTATCTATTGGCGAAGAAATATCAGAGCAGGAACTAGAGTTGGAAGAATTTGCTGAAGACTCCAGTATCGAGGATGAAGAAGAAAGATTCTATTCAAATTTCACACGCAATATTCGAGGATATATCACGTTTGCAGAGATAAAAAGCGCTTTGAATGGTGATATGATATAATCGTCGGCGAGCCTTTTTTACCTCGCTTCGCTAGGTCGGTCGCAGCAATACGGGATTGTATGCGATATGGAAATAATATTTTTATTTCTATTAACCGTGCCAAGGGGTGGTCTAGCGACACACCCCTCAGAACCGACCGCGTCCGTTCTGAGGCACTCGTACCGAGTGCCTGCCACCTCAACACAAGATACTAGCTCAACACCAGAAATAATAGAATAAATTTATA
>JAJDMY020000590.1:0-22620 GCA_022345705.2 Sabuloglossum arenarium | reverse complement strand
TGCCGCCTGCCTGTCGTTGTGGTCCCCGCCGATGCCAAGCCCGTCTCGCCAAATTGTTAACGAGCATAGGTTACAGGGAATCGATTGAAGTAGGTAACTCGCTAGATCACACAGGTTACCTCGTACTCTGTGCTGCAATAAGTAAGTGGTTATGCTACATCCTTGCTCCCGGCAACCACATGCGGCACGTAGCTACACTCAGCGGCCAATCGCAGCCGCTCCGTTGTCGCCTCATGCAGGCTCGGGCTAAAGTTGCACATGAGGTCTTACTTACCCCGCTCCTGGCATTTCGTACGGCCATGCCCACCCACCCACTTTCCTTAGCCAGCGTTCCCATTCCAAGTGCTACTATTGATGCTTAACCCCATTGTTCCCAAACCTACGTACAGCCACATGCGCTGTATCTTAGATCGAGACTTGTCCAACTACCTGTAGGCTCCGCATTTCTGGCCACCTAGTTCAGCCTCTCTATCCTTAACTTTTTTCTCAGTCCTGCCTCACTACGCTCTTCGCCCACCATGGTCAACTTCTTTACCACCGTTGTCGGCATCTTCACAAGGCTCATCAACCTACTAGCCACCCTTGCTACTCTTCTCTTGTTTGTCATTTGGCTCCACATCCGCGACCTGTACTACGGCGTGAGTGAACCCTCTCCATTTTTGCCCACCGCCGAATCTTAACTCCAGCGGAATCTTGTACAGATCGCGAACCTATTCCTTCCCAGTCGTCGCGTCGGCAGAGTCGTGCCTCCCGGCTGCCCAGGCCATCGCGGCGTCTGGCCGAAGTTCAATGTTCCCATCCGTGGAAACGACTCCCGGTCGCCCTGTCCCGGGTACGCTTTCCCACCCTCTCCACATCCTCAATTCTGACGTGCACGCTTTGTACAGACTCAATGCCCTTGCCAACCACGGTACGTGACAGCGTGGCGCTTCAAAGAGCTTGTCTTTCGCTGACGTGCAAATGGTCTAGACATCTTGCCACGCGATGGCAGACACATCACCTACAAGCAACTGTCACACACAATCCAGCACGCGTATAACCTTGCACCATCACTTGCCGACCAGCTCACTGCTTCCGCCTGGCAGATCGACCAAGGGCGGGGTTGGATCGACTTGCAGGATCTCAATGCTTTGAACGTTAGTAGCACAATATATCACCTCTTGTCAAATCCGACTGCACGCTGATCCCTGATCTCGCAGGTCGTCCAGCACGACGCCTCGTTCACCCGTAAGCTTCCCCGTTCGCATGCCCTAGACTGGCCATTAGTGTGCTGATGCTCAGAATGCACAGGTCCTGATATCGCCTTCTGCCCCGACCAAAGCTTCCCGGATCCCGAGCTCACAGATAAATTTCTCGCCCACGCGTCGAACGGCAAATCCCTCTCGCTCGATGACATCGCCTACTTCTCCGGACTCCGCCGCGCCGAGTGTAAGCACACCAACGGCCAATACTCGCTGACATGGAGCTTCCTGCACGAGTTCTTCGGTAGGCTCCCCTTTCCTATTTGAGCTTAGCTTTGCTCACTGGTGCGTGCTTTCGTACTAGGCTCCGGAAATTGCGCGTTCTTGTACTCGATCTTTGGTGGCGATGTCAAAGACCTGCGGGTCTGGCTTGCTGAGGAACGATTTCCAGATGGGTGGGAACCGAAGAACAGAGAGGCGCTAGGGCACACAATCATGGCACGTTCTCTACTCTTCCCTGGGCGATCTGTCCTGGCGCGCTGACCATGGTGGTGCGCATAGCAAGCGCAAGGCACCTCGCTCGCGATCGAGTTCAACATCAATGAGAAGCAGAAGCTCCGGCCTGGGGATGAGGTTTACCTCAAGGTCAATGGGGCGTAGTTTCTCTGGCTTCTGTTTTTCTATTGCCGCGTGACTTTCTGTCTGTGTTCACGACTCGCAAGAGCTCTTTTCAGAGCCAGCATAGAAAGTCAGTAAAAATTGTTAGGAATGCTGGATCCTGCCAATCCAGGGTTTGGTGATCTGGGGGCTACGGAACTACGGAACCCAGCATTCTAATTGCGTTCGGAGCATTCTCTACAGTCACTTGATTAATTGAAGTTGCCCTGGTACCGTTTCTTGCCATTTAATGGTCTATTTCTATGTTTTCAGACTACTTCTTGCGTGATTGCTATTTCGAGCAGCTTTCTCTTACACTTTTGGCGGGGCGCGGCTCAGGGCAGACGGATTTGCGCAGTCCGAGTTGTCAAGCGATTTGCTTGACCAAATGGATGCTCGGCTTGACAAGCCGGTGCTCGATTGGTCAACCAGGCAACTTTCGTAAACAGTCGTCCAATTGATAAACACACCACGATTCAACTTACCTCGCTATTGAAAATGTAGGGTCTAGGCGATTTACCATTACAACAGACAAAACGAAAAAGAGGTACCACAACGACTATACGGCCAGCTACAAGAGCAAGAGCCGGCACAAGAGTGGCTATAGAGGAAGCTGAAGAGGCAGCTAAAGAAATGGTAGATGAAGTAAAAAATGAAAACGAAGATGATAATGAGGGTGATGAAAGTGAGGTAACTAAATGATGATGAGGATGATGAGGATTAGGCTGAGACCATTGTTGTTGGACGCTCGCATAAGAATTTGTAGCATGGTTAGGAAAGAGAGAACGGATGTTGTGACTAAATTGATCATATAGTTACGAATTTATTTTTAACTACGCTTTACAACTCGAACATCTATTTGCGAAAGTTGCTCTGTTCATCAAACGGATGCTTTGTTGATCAAGCTTCGCGCTTGACGGCCCGGACTGCGCAGATTCGCCAGACGTTTCTGGCCAGATGAATTCGCTATGGCTGGTCTGCGGAGGCAGATTCGGGGATGAAATCATTTCATTAAATCTATATATATTGTCGTAGTTGCGAAAGAGAGCGAAGCAGAATAAGGAACGATTTTGATTGAAAGCTACAACTTCATAGACTAGTTAGGCTTTACGGTTAGGCGGCCATATGTCCTGCTTCGGTTGTCAAGATTTGAGCTTTGTCAACCAGACATCTCACTTGTCAAGTCAGGCAACGCTTGACCAAGTAAACGGCTTTACAGCCTCGTCGTCTGGTTGAGCAAGTGGCCAATAGCCAATGCCCCACCCCGCCTCAAAAACCCCACAATACTACGCATACGATAAATAAACTAAAACCGGATACCTAGTAACTCTAGTTAGCTATGGCATATTGCTTGCCAAGAGGCTGTTGCTGGTCGCAAGGACCGATGTGAGTAGGAGGATGAGAAGGTGATGGCATCTGGAAGGTTCTTCACTACATATATATATTGTACTCTGTTAATTATATAGGCTATAGGTATGCAGGACAGGAAGGGAAGGGGGTTTACGGAGGTTTGGCGAGATTGATGAGACACCGACATGAAACGCGAAAGTGACACGAGTCTCTTCGGAATGTGTCAGTTAGGTCAGCAAAACGATCACACGGACTGGTTGGTGAACCATGGGTGGCAACATGGACCTAATCGCGATCCAAGGGTCGTAAGGCGATGGGGATGGCGACGAATCTGGTAGGGTGATGGATTCCCGCAGTAGGGGGTACGTCGGCGAGGTTTCATCGTTCAGGGTGAACTGTACAGCGTCTGGGGATAAGTGGGTTGAGTTTGGGTTTGGGTGGGTCGCAAGTGGGACACGATTAGGATAGGGCTTGTCATTATTCAGAGAAGGCGAGAATGGAGTAAGTACAAGGTGATGATTCAACGAATTAAGTTCTTGATGACATCTACAAGAGAACTATCTAGCAGGCGGAGTGGTGTGTGGGCGGGAAACCCCTTAGTGCATATTCTCATGCATGTCGCCGTCCATGACGGCTGTCACCGGGCTCAACTCGCCCCTTTTTCAACAGCTTGTCGTTCACAGCTTCCTTTTGTTGTTGTCATGGCTGTCACTATTAGAGTAATTAAATGCTTAGCAACTGTGTAAAGTGACGGCGTGGGATGTCGATGGGGTGTAAGGATAGACCTCAAGCATCTTGCTACAACCCACCTTGGTGTGACCATGATTGAGGTATTTGTTCGCATTCACGTCCTCTTTGTTTGATTCTGGGAGATCCGCGGATGCCCGGCTTGAGTCGTATCCGCTGTCTTCTTGACGCATTTGGTGGCAGACGTCCTGGCTCGCGAGCGGTTGCTCTTCCAAGAGCGACTGGTGCTGGAATGCATGATGCGTCGAATCAAGGTCTAGTTCTAAAGTTCGGTAATCGTTCTCTGAGGGTAATTGGACATCCAATGCACCCGTAACCTTCTTGATGTGACCGAAGATGGCATAGAAAGGGGTGTAGTATGTGATGTTCCTTCTGGGGTTGTGGCCCCAGATCTGGCCAAGGGCGTGATGCTGAGCATTTTCGAGGAAAATCCAGGTGCCAGAGTCGCCAGATGTGCCAAGTCCATTTTTAGGATCTCTTGGGGCGAAGGTCCATTCGAAAGATGCCGTACCGCTTTCGAGAACTAGACAGACTTGGTTGCTTGATAGGTAGCCATCTTTCAGGCCGCTTTCGCAGCCCCGCCCGTGGACCCTTGACAGACCACCTACTTGCCCTGGTGCTAATTGGGCGAGCTCGGAACAGCTGCGGATCAAAACGTTGAAGAGCTTCTCGGTAATAAAGTCTGTAGATGGGGAGTAAGGATCTACAGAAGCTCCTTCCATGAAGTCATTTTGGTTCGGCCACACCCTCTCTAACCAGATTTGGATATGCGTGGGTCAAACCACACCAAAAATTAAGTGCGCGCCATCTTCTTAACCAGTTTATAGTGGTATTCCAGTTAAATAAATACCTAATATCAAGCTAAATTTCCAAATATTAGCCATGTGACAACTCCAATATTAATTATTTTTAAAAATAAATTTAAAGTTGCAGGAGTAGCTAAAGCAAAGCTCCAAAAATATTGTTAGATATATACCCTGGGATGTTTGCTGCGTCGTTGTGAGTTTGGCATCTTCCAGGTGCCCCAATAGGCATCTGGTCACTAGTTGCCAGGTGTCTACTTAACTAGAGCTAGGTGAATAGTCAGCGAACACCGAATTTTTGATGGGGAGTAGGCGCATCATCCATTTCCGGTTAGAGAGGGTGTGGCCGAACCAAAATGGGGTGTGCCGGTACCGATCGCCAAGGAGGAATGCGTTGATACTGGAAGTCGATAGAACCGATCGAACTAGGTTGCTATGTGGAACTGTCAGATGAATCAATGATTGCAACTAAGAATTCTGCGGCCGGGTTTTATGTCTGTGCTCATCTACAAAAATCTCATTGTCTTTCGTAACACTGTTTGATACTCATCTTTGTGCGTGGTAAATACAAATCACACAACGGTGCAAAAGACAATATTTACGAATCGGACGTGGATTGGCGCATCGGATGGAACAGAAATCGCTTCAGACACGTTCATAGGAACAGAGTGGGAGAGGACCTCCTTATCAAAGCTCTTCCCAGTCGATGACGTTCTGCTCGCCCTCCCGCGAGTCTGGCCCGCTGAATACCACGCCCTTCCCCACTGCTGCGGACCTCTGAGCCGCCAGACCTTCAATCCACGCTGCAAGTCTGAACCCCGCCTTTCCAATCAACTCATCGACGATAGGGACCGCGCCGTCAAAATAATCGCCAGACAGATCCTGGCCCGCGACGCCGTCGATATCGTCCTTGAGCACATAAGAGCATACATACTTGTTCGCCTCAGAAGCCCATGATAGGGCACACTTCTCTGCTTGACCAATGTCAGTGCAGCTACCGGCGTCACCTGTTCCAAGGAGCCTATCGGCCCAGCCGGAAGCCTGATCCTGCTCTTCTTTGGATTTGCCGCCTTCGTGTTTTTCCGGAATGAGTGTGTCCCAGACGCTGTGGAGGTCGGTGTGACGCCGGCCAAAGAGCACCTTGATCCCATTTCCGCCGCGCTCTTCTTTCTCGGTGTGTAAGGGTTGGTGGATGTCGCCAATAAAGTGGAGGAGGAATTTCAGGGCCTCTTGATGGTCATTAAAGGAGAGGTTGGGATCGTTGACGCTGGAGGTCTGTCAGGAAGAGCAGAAATGTTAGAATAGGATATCCTAGTCGAACGAATTGAAACGGAGCGAGCAAGCCCAAACCCACCATACTCTCAATCGCACTGATTACACATCCTTCATTAGGGACGCAATCCCGCCTATAGTTCACATTACACTTCCGGGGCGGGTCATCATTCGCGTCGATGAAATGCCAGGGTGCCGTGTGTGGCCGCTTCCTCTTGATCTGGTCAGCCCACAGCGCGGCCTCGGAGATATCTTCGCCTTGGAGGAGATTGTTAACATAGGAGGCGCCGGCGGAGGAGAGGGATTTTTGGGCGATGTAGGCGACGGTGCGGTGACCAAGGGAGCCCCAGCAGGTGGAGAGTGGGACGAGAGTGGAGAGGGAGATGAGGGAAGTGAGGAGGGAACGCATGATTGACGTGGTAATTCTCTGTCGTATCTTATTTCTCTCTATTTCGTTTCTGATGAACAAGTATGTGCAGCTTACCGATATTGCAGAGCAACTAGCTAGATATATAGTCAGGACAGCTCAGCTCAACCGGCTCAGCCACTCCATTATAAACCTAACGTGATCGCCGATCCTATTGTACGGCAGCCAGTGAGGGAGAAGAGGAAGGATTGAAAAAAAGCAAGCACCATCAGCTCCAGCTACCCCTCTCCCTTGGCGACGCGGGAAGCCCACATGGCATTGGCGCGTATGCCAGAGATTGTACTCCGTACGCTGTAGGGTAAGGCTGACAAGGTATGAGCTGAAAGGATTTATTCTTTTTTCTGGGACAAGCTGCTGCGAACCAATGGAGTTGCGTCTGTGAGTGAGTGGGTGAATCAACTGGGTCGCAACCCAAGACGTTTATCCCAGTCTCTGTCTCTATTAATGAGACAGGGTGCATGCCCATCTGCGCCCGGGTTAGAAAGTAATGCAAGAGAATGCTGGCGACCAATAATATAGCATAGCAGTCATACCCGAAAGTTTACAGGGGAAACTTCGTTCGGGTCTTTCTGGAGGCCGCTCGCGAGCACTCCCAACCACCTTTTTTCCATTCGACATCGTGAAATGCTGCTTTAGGTGCGACCACACCCCTCAGAATGGTGCGGCCACTCTGCCCCAGATGGTGCAACCACACTTCTCTACGGAGTACACAGCGCACCCCGCCTATTCTAGTTAAAGGCTTCAGCGAGAATTAGCCTCAACCATTGTCGCGATGTTGCAGCACAGCGAAACGATGATTGATTTGCCTGACTTGTCGTGAATTTATCACTAAGATTTGCTCGATAGAATCAGTTGGGGGTGCACATAGAATCTCCACAGTGGGCACTGTGCAGCAGTATGCGCCCTGCTCGCTGTACTGCTGTAGTTGGGGTCATCCAGTAGCTCCAGTTAAAAACTGCGCCTAAGTGTAGGTATGCATCTACTAATATTTAGGCGAGGCCTTAACTATTCTACAGCACTTTGACATGTACGAGCGCAGGCCTAATTCTCAGCGTAGGGTGTGGCCTAACTAAAGGGCAAGGTGTGGCCGCACCATTTGGGGGTGTGGGGATACGGACGGCCTAACTTGAACCTTGTACCATAAGTATCATCGCTGTTACTGATCTGGCTGGTCGCGCTCTAGGCTCCTGGATGTCCCAGAGGAGTGACGGTGTTCCGTTTCGCGACTTCATTCCGCGAAGTGTTCCAAATGTTATAATTCTGACATACGGATACAACACAAGGTTCCCAGGGAGCCTATCCAATTGTTCCGTAGCAGATCTAGCTATAGAATTTGAACATATCAAAGCAGCAAATAGAAAAGCAGCAAGTTACTTTTATGTTTTTTGTTAAGTCCCCTGGGCTAATTTCACTTCTCCGATCATCTTCATCGGTCACAGCCTTTGTGGACTGGTGATCAAATACGTATGTTCTGTGCAGTTAAAGCCGCACAGCCAAGGCCTCTTCATCCTCTAACGATGTGACCTTAGGCATCAGTCACAGCTGGAGATATTTAAATCTTGCTACAGTTTTCTGTCCTTCGGAGTTCTTAATCTGTGACTGAACCACAAAACGCTTGTGACGATAGTAAAAGGACACCCTGGACTTTGACGATTTTAGAAGGAAGAGGGGCCGTGAACCTTACAGACCTAGCAACGACACGCTTCAGCGTCACGCAGCAAGATCCTGGTACCGCCACATTAAACCCCAGGACGAAGTCAATGAGGTCCTTCCTCTCCTTGCTACAATACGGTCCCCAGATAATCCTAGAACGGAGTCATGGCCGAACGTTATATTCACCAAGTACATGTTGAATAGAATTAGCCTTCCGCTGGATAGACTATTGCAATCGAGCTTAAGATTGGGTGGCCAGCAGCATATAATTTCAGCGACCACAACAAACCAATTCATCACGATCTACCGGATGACTGGCTGTCAATGAGCTTCTAGTTCTTTGGAAGCCTTCCGTGTATTATTGGACCAAAGCAAAACCGTGAACATTACTGAGGAGCTAAAGGTGGCGAGAGCCGAATATCGAGATCACAGAGGAGGTATTAGGGGCAGCAGCAAGGAATGGTGAGAGTGGCAGTGAGGTGATGGAGCTTCTGTTGTCCCGAGACCCGAATACGGATATTACTGATAGTGTGGTAATAGCAGCAGCGTGGAACCCGAGGAGCTGCAAGGAGGTGATGGAACTTCTACTATCTCGATGCCGAACATCAAGATCACTGAGGAGATGGTAAAGGCCGCAGCAGGGAACTGGAGGAGCGGCAGGGAGATGTTGGAGCTCCTACTATCCCGAGACCCAAACTTCAAGGTCACTGTGGAGGTGGTAATAGCACCAGCGAAAGGCGGCGGTGAGGACGTGATGGGACTTCTGCTGTCCGAAGACCCGAGCATCAGGATCACTGAGGCGTAGCGAAAGCAGCAGCGAGGAGTTATAGGGGCAAGGAGGTGATGAAACTTCTACTGTCCCGAGACCTAATCTTCAAGATCACTGAGGACGTGGTGAAAGCAGCAGCGAGAAATTGTAAGGGCAGGGAGGTAATGGAGCTTCTGCTGTCTCGGAGCACCAACATAGAGATCACTGAAGGGGCACAGGGCGATGTTACACAGGTTTGGCGAGGAGATTTCAGAACTTCCAATGGCCCGAACAATGCGGGTTGGATCGGTTCAGCAGTCAAACCAAAAATTTCAGTACAGTCCGAACATCAAACCAAACCGCCGGTTTCGGCTTGGGGCCAAAACCAAATTGACCCGATGGTTTCAGTCCAGTTAATCGGTTTGATTTTTAAATGTAGTATTCATTCAGGTCTCATTAGACTCCTTTCCCTCTGGGTGATCCGGTGGAAGATGGAAGAGAAGAACCTCACCCCCGTATTTTCCCCCCTGAGGACCAAGGAATGCGAATTCCGAGACCACCGCCATCGTTATTCCCCCAAGGAGAGACTGAACGCCGTGACATACCAACGGCTAGAGCTGCGTACGTTCTGGGATTCCGGTGGGGAAAACGACAACCCTACGCTGTACTCGGTTGAACCAGAGCTTCCAAGTGCAAGTCTGTTAAAAAGGTAGTTCTAGCTCATCCGAGGAAAAGTGTAAGCTGAAAGTAAAGGGGTAGGATACTATCTTATCTGTCAGACAACAATATTGTCTCCCCTCTAATTTCACCTGTACCACCGTATAGGCAAGTAGAATGGTTGAACTGTAGGGTAGATAGACATGACCATATTGGTTTTGAGAGAATTGGAACCAGTGCGCCTCCGTAGATAGTCAGGATTTTTGAGTTGTATATAGGATTAGGCGGCCGGTCCCGGCACACCCTCTTTTGGTTCGGCCACACCCTTCTAACCAGAGGTCACACCCCAGCAAAAATTCAATGTCCGCAGGCCATATACCTAACACCAGTTAAGCGGACACCTATCCAGCAGTGCTTGGATGCCTATTGAGAGTGCCTAAGAGCAGTGCACGCAACATCAGCAGTTCAAACCACCAATTAAATAATTTACAGCTTTATCTGCATAGTTTGACTTTTATAATAGCAGTCATTTTTTTTTTCAATAAAAATAAATTTTGCTAGTTGCATTGTTGTGTTATAACGAATAATTAGTAGCTTTAACTGAATTTTTAACTGGACGTAGCTATCAGCTGGCGAAGTGGTATGTGCTGATTTAAATTTTTGTGGGGTGTGGCCTGTGTGCTTCCGGTTGTGGTTAGGAGGGGCGTGGCTTAGCCAAAAGAGGGTGCGCCGGGACCGCTGCCCATAGCATTAGTGTAGTTCATCAAACTCTTCTTTTGCCAAAAATAAAACCTCGCAGAACCGCCGGAGAGATGCGCAGGGCAGTTATCTTAATGACATAGAATACCTAAATCGCAATAGACTATAGGATATCTCCTACTAGAATAGCATACTAAAGCACCACAATATGGTTAAAGACCTGTTAGTTATTTTAGCTGGAAGATATTTGACGATAAGAATACGAGGGTATTTTACGAAGCTTTGCAGAGAAGTGGATGTCGACAGGGCAGCAGACTAAAAAGATATCCACGAGAAGCTTTTCCACTTCTATGAAAAAAGGTTCCGGCAATTCATAGTAGAGTAGAATGCAAATCACAAAACTTCGAAGATAAGAATCTTTACTGGATACTTGTATAATCCCAAACAATCATAGTCGAACGTCGGTGTGGGGTGTGGTGTGTTTTGCATAAGGTGGTTTTCCCGCCTATCTCCACATATCTATAAATTGCCGATGATGTGTGAACGATGGTAATCGAGTTCGGGCATGTTGAGGCGAGTTGACATGTCGACGCGAGAAACAAGGGAAATGGATCCGAGCCGTGTCCCCTTCCCCGGCTCAGGGGATCCGAGACACACTAACCCACCGGTGCCCAACCCCTTTCAGCCTCGTAAACCAACAAGGCTGACCTGCGCCAAAGACGAAAAAAGAAATCAAGACGAGTTTTCAGTCCCGAATCGAGTTCCAGACCCTGTCTTCTGACCAATGCAATAGTTGTCAGCCTCCTTTTTTGGAATGTTATAATATGGCGGGTACTCGCATAGTCGTACGACGCTCACTCGTTGACGGTCGACAACGCCCCTATTTCCTTCCTTTGCGGCGAAGAGAGGAGAAGAGCGCCGTGAACCACCTTCAATTCTTTCTTATTCTTTTATGCTCTTGACCGGATAGGGCGGTATACATTCGTTTTTGATTCGAGGGCGACGACTGCGACAGCATATCTCCATTCATTGAAAGAAATAAGTCGCCATGTCTAGCCCGCGCAACTCCGCCGCCGCCTTCCTCCTCCCCCTCCTCCTCCTCCTCAACTCCACCCCCACAACCGCATACCACCTCCTCCCCCGCAACGCTAGCATCCACGGAATCGTCGAATCCATCGCCCCCAAGGGTCCCGGCGCAGCCGGCGAAATTCGCTGCTACAACCTCCCGTACGGCGGAATCGGCTTCTTCTCGCATATCCTCACTTACTGGACACTCTTCTGCATCATGCGCGGGAATCGACCATTCCAGCCCTGGAAACGGCTCGACAACAAGAAACTCGACATCCCGCTCGCGGTGCTCTCGTTGATCCTCACGATCGTGGTCAGCGCGCTCACGATCGTGCGCTGCAGGGATGAATGGCAGATTCTAATGATTGCTGTGTGGAAACTCACCATGTCGGTTACGTTGGGCTGCGTGTGCATTCATCGGAGTGTGCTCATCAACAGCAACCAGAATGGTAGCTATGCGAGTCTGGAGGAATGGGGGTTCAAGAATTATAACTCCATGAGGCCGTTGGCG
This sequence comes from Sabuloglossum arenarium, assembly GCA_022345705.2. Lineage (NCBI taxonomy): Eukaryota > Fungi > Ascomycota > Geoglossomycetes > Geoglossales > Geoglossaceae > Sabuloglossum > Sabuloglossum arenarium. The sequence continues at coordinate 10,847 of JAJDMY020000590.1, read as the reverse complement.
TGGCTGTTGTTGTACGGGTGTGGGATCGTGATTGGGATGGCCGGGTTGGTGTCGTTGGTGCATCATTCGTGGCATAATCCGAGGGTGCAGATTGTCACGGGGGTTTTTGCGGGGGTGGTGTTTGGGACCGCGCTGTTCATCGCGCTGCTGGTGTCGTGTGCTGGGTTTTTCGCGTCGAGTCTGGTGGGCTTTGGGACCGCCGTGACGTTGATTGGCATATTATCGGCGTTCTATAGCGATTGGGTGCTGGCTGCCGTCATGGGTAATATGAGTGGGACGCCGAGCTCTGACATCGCTCCTTTGTTCTGGCTGTATTTCTTGGCGAAGCGGTTACCGCTCTTCTCTCTTTGAAACAGGTCTCCTATCTCTTTTCCTCTGGTCGGTGGGTGTTTAATCGTGCATCAGGTTTCTTGTAAAGGTTATTTGTCAGGGTGATATTCTACTTGATTCCACTGCTATAAACATATTGGCGATGGAATAACAGTTCCAATGATAGTGTGGCTAGTCACTCCGCAGAATGAACCTATCTCTTTGGTAGGACCAAAAGCGATATGGTGACTTCCGAAGCCACACAGCCCTAATATAACGCCTCTGACCTTGATCCTTGTGACTGCAAAGGGTTGGTCAAGTTGAGAGGTTTTCCGGTTGGCTGGCTAGTTGGAGGACTAGGTCGAAGCTAACCGGGGCGGGTTAATTAGTTGGGTCGGGTTATGTAGGTTGGCAGTGGTTGGCACTTGGTATATAGCGATTCCCCGCTCGCTTCTCATTGCCTCCACACTATCGAAACATCAACCACGTCACCTTGCTACGGTCGGAGTCAACGTTCGCGGCAGTTATCTATCGAGGCATGATGGTTCCAATAGGATATACCATACCTACGAGAAGTCGACTCAGGCCAGCCAGAGGATGCACAGGGAGCTGGATGGGCTCTAAACAGAAACCCCCCCATCGTATCGCTAGATGGCAATATACTGATCGCCAATGTTGTCGTATATAGTAGAATAGCTCTGCTGTCGTACTTCCGAAATACCTCGACAACGCCTCCAGACCTAGCGTCGTAGACGCATGTGTTTCAGACACAGCGTCTTGGGCTGAACACCCCAGATGAGAGCCATGTACTCTTTACGAAAGTACTGAGTATGGCTGCAGCCCTGGTGTGGCGAGATGCCACACCAGGGAGACGCGTGCTGTAGGAGGCGACTGAGAATATCACTCAGCCAGCTATCCCTCATGGCGAACATGAGTACCCCGCGGGGTGGTACAGGCGCATGCAAGGAAAGATGGGAAGATCCCTCGCGAGTTTCCTTGCTGGGACTGGTGGCTCGAGATGAGGCACCTCGTTCCACTGCTGCTTGGTGCGACGGCACGCAGGCAGCGGAAACGGTACAACTCTGATGACCCAGGGGTCCAGAGTAGCCGGAACAGCCTGATGAGGCGTGTTGAAGTGAGCTGTATGCTACTTCTGTGTACATGAATTGTACAAAAACGGGTTCTGGGTCAGGGCTGTGACAGAGTCAAGCCTGGCAGAACAACAGCCTGACGAGGCACAGGGTAGCTAGAATGCTACTGGGTGTTCACAATGCCCATTATATGCGGTAGCATAGCACGCATTGGTGGAGCAAAGCCCCTGACCTTGCGGTCAGCAGGGAGCTGCTCAAAAGCAGGTCTGGAGCGCTGTCGCGACAACGATATCCTTGAGCGGCCGTACGAAACCAGGAAGCCCTCATCGCCTGAGGCAACAACGGAAGTCCCACAGAGCGGACATATCGACGTTCCTTGGAACGAGCGATCACGAGGTTAATTGGGGGGCTTATGCTGCGAGACGGGTCAGCTGGCTGAGTAGGCGGTAGCACTCTTTCCTGTGTCTCCTCGTACAGCGGGGAGTTTGAGGTTTTAATGAGGCTACAGGGTCGGTGGTTTATGAGACTCGAAGTAGACATCAAGTCTCTAGAGTCTAGGACGGGTGGCTTGTTCTAGATATTCTATTGTTTGGATATGGTATTGTTGGTAATGGTGGTCACATATAATGTCGGGTTGGGGGGGGGCAGTTGTTGGGTTGTACGCTATAGTGCCCTACCTGTCTATTATGAGTGGAGTAGTGCCTCCCTGGTTTATCAAATTGGACATCTGCGAGGCCGTCTTATATTTTTTGAACAGTAGTTCGTCCGGCGAAGACGAGCATCACAAGGATAACTGGACTAAAGTTTACTTTATCCACAAAAAATACAGCTTTGGATATGGGCTCGAGGGACCTTTGATCAAGAATGCCATCACTATTCTCATGCTCCATATAATCATGGCACTCGCCCAAACAGTCTCTACACCTGAATGCTTGGAATATCCTACCGAGTTCATTTCGCCATCAACACCAAAGCATGTACGATAACAAAACGCGTGAGCCTTGCAGAAGGTAGACTATGTTCAAATTCAGTTCACCGGAGATAGAATATCATTTGATTCCATAGTTGCAGGAAATAAAGGAGAGTATATCGCGGGTAACGTTGTAAGCGTAGCACTTAAGATAGGACTTAGCCGACACTTAACTAGAGGCCCTGGTGCTGGTTCCCATCTTCATATAAACTGAATGTGATCCATTGCTTAATCCCTCAGTCTCCAGAAATGGAAGAAAAAAGCAAGGCAGAGGCTGTATAAAAGGATAATGAATGAATGGGGTAGATATTATTTGGCATATCATCATCATCATCATCATCATCATCATCATCATCATCATCATCACCATTAACACACAAGCGCGCCTTGAGAAAATAACTGTTCAATCACCCCCGCCATGTCTTTTCGCCTAAGATCCCTCGCTGCCTGATATAAAGACCTCGAAACACTCCCCAAGTCTTGTTTCCGCCGCAGATTCTCCGCGACAAATCCCCTCACGGCATCCTGTCCGCGCCCCGCCGTCTCGATAATACTCTCTACATACGCCTTCGCAATAATCTTCTCAAGGTTCTCGAATTTTTCTTCCTGAGCGGTAAGCATGAGAGTTGTTGCGAATCCGAGGAGGTTTTGAGTGATGGCCTCGTCGCCGTTACTCTGTACAAAAGTCTTGAATTTCTCTTGTGCTTCTCGGAACATCTGCTTGACGAGCTTCCTCTTAGTGTTGATGGTGTGATTGAGCACTCGGATAAATGTCTTGGAGACTTTTTGGAGGACTGAAGTGTGGCCGCCTGTGTATGCAGCAAGGAATACTGCGATGGTTAAGTCAGATAGTTTTTTGACCCTTTTCGTCAGACCAGATTTGGAGATGACCTTGCAGGACTCCTTCTCGCGTTGTTTGATAACGTCATCGATATCTATACCGATGTTCTTGCTGATCACGTCTTGCCAGCATTCGACCCAGATTTCAGGAAGTATCCTGGAGAGCAAGGAGTCGTCTAGAGCGACGGCCGCTGAGAAAACCTCGAGGCCGGCTTCAAATAACCTCTCTATATGTCTCTTCTTTCTAGAGTGTAGAACCTCCATGACCTGTTTGGAGAGCGAGTTTGTCACGATTTGTGTGATTGCCTTTCCTATATCGTCGATGTTGGTGGCCACTTGTAGTATGATGACAAAGTCGACGGCGAGTGTCTCGATGATATCTCCGTCCCCCTTCTCAACGGCGTTACATATTGTTGTCATCGCAGCTCTGGCCAGCCGATCAAGGACTCGTTCGTCTTGCGTCTTGGCGACCTTGATGAAGCCATCCCGGGCTATGCAAGCCAATTGGTTGAGAGCCCTTTTCTGTCGAAAGAAGATTGCGGCGCTAAGGTGTTTCTCTATCCCGTGTATGAGGAAGTCGGCGCGATGATAATTCCCTCTTTCAACTGCCCTCAAAAAATGGTAAGAGGGAACGCTGCTCTTTCGTTTATCCCACTCTAGGAACATAGATTGTCTTTCTTGTGCAAGCTTATTCGCCGTCTTCGCCGACCCTTTTTGGGGCGTAGGATTGTCGATTCCATTGAGTAGCTGCTGCGGGTCTGGCTCTAGTTTTGTTGGGGTCAGTTTTTCTATAACCTCAGAGTCACCGAAGTCCCATGCTGCTTGGAATGGGCTTTCGTGTTCCCCCCCGCGGATATTCTTGTCTGCACCAGCCTCGAGAAGAAGATCAATCATCTTCAGATGCCCATACCTTGCCCCCGCTTGAAGTGCAGTGCAAAAGTGACCGCCTTGGGCGTCAATATCCGCACCATTATCCAGCAGCAACCTTGCAACCTCCACGCAGCCTTCTTGGTTGACCGCGTCAAAGGTTCCCGCTGCTGCTGCCTGGAGTGGGAACTCGTACTCACCCCCTCTAGCGTTGGCATTGAATCCGGCCTCCAGAAGTTCCTTCGCGACATCCGTACGTCCATGGAATGCCGCTTCATGAAGGGCGGTACCCAATTTAGTCTCCGTTGGGGTGAAATCCACAGTCTGTTGCAGCATCAAAGCCACTGCTTCCACATATCCACAGGCAGCCGCTGCTTGAAGCGCACTCCCATTCTTTCCTCGCTGATTAACGTCTGCCCCGGCTTCGATCAGAAGATTGATGATGTCCACAAAGCCCTTGTATGCAGCATTGACCAGAGGTGTATCAACAGTGTCGGTATTCGTTTTGACACTTGCCCCCTTGTCCAGGAGCAGTCTCACGATCGAGACGTCTCCGCGATCTGCGGCTAGATGTAAAGGCGTAGCACCATTTTTGTCGGCTGCGGACACATTCGCGCGAAGCTCTATAAGCGCTCCAATGGTATCTAATATGTTATCCTCACCGTAAGCAATACACCAATGCAGTGCGGTTCTCCCATCAGCATCAGTATCATCTAAATCCAGGACGCCGTGAAATGAAAGATGGCGGATCAGATCGACCCAGCCAAAGTAGGAAGCGACGTGCGACGGACAAAAGTTGGTTGGAAACAAGTTTTGTCGATTTTGAAACCAGAATACCTGGAACGATAGGGCTAACTTGAGCGGAAATTCGATGAAATGGAGAAACCAGTCACTTAGTTCACTCCTACTGTCAGGGCTTGCCTCCGACATGTGCTTTGGCCAGTTGCAAGCGGCGTAATCCAGAAATGGATGCTCTCCACAAAGAACTTCCAAGTCGTAGTCGCATTTATATCGGGATAGAGCATCGAGAGGGCCTCTGTTGAATTCGTCAAAAGATAGATATTTGATGCAAGCCCGAGCCATTTGAAAATGGGCGATGGGGACTTCGGCGACAAATGTGGAAATGTCAGCGTCCTTTGGAGCTTCATTCAGGAGGAATTCCCTAGCAGACTGATGTATCAACTGCACGATCTTCTGGCCCTGCTGCTCCTTGACTTCGAGAAATCCACCGCACCTGGATATTAACCGTCGATCCATTTGTGCATCATACCTTACGGCAGCGCTGGAACTGCACATACTTCTCTGTGACGAGAAATCGTGCGGCGAACCGGAGTTGAGAGCGTAGCGGAATTCAATGGCCGTCAATGGTCGCCTTGCAAAAAGCACCCATTGAAGCATATTCCTTGCTTCTTCGCGCCTACCTGCATCAATCTTGCAAAGTATTCGCCGGTAAAGCCCATCTAGATCTCGTGGAATCTTGGACAACTTCTCTCGCAATTCGCAGATCGTGTCTCCGGCTGAGATTCCAGACACCAACTCCTTAACCACAAGCTCCACCCAGAGGAAAACCCCATTGGCTGTTTTGATAATTTGGTCCTCCATGTCCTTTGTATCATCGTCAACGTACCCAACCCAATCTCGAATCCCGCCCACGTTGCCTCGGACATAGGCGGAAATGTCCTTCATATTTTCCTTTTCAAGGACCAACCCATATGCAGAGCCGATGAGGTACGGCGCGGGCGCTGAGCTCGAGCGACTTGATATGCATATCCTAACGTTCTGGATTTGGGACATCAAATCGAAGAGATTTATCATGTTTCTATCGGTTTGATCCTGGCATTCATCTAGCGCATCGACAACAAGAACCGTAGAGTGTATTGAGGAGTCGGCAAGGACCTCCAAGAAGAGCTTTTGCAGAACGTTACAATGCCATTTGATCTCTCCCGGATGGCGCTCCTTATGGCTTTTGTATTCCCGGAGGACGCGATCAAAGAGGGTTGGGTTCTGCTGTAGGATCCGGACCAGCAATGTTCGAAGTAAGCCCTCCCGGGTTTTCTCTATGTCAGCGCCTCGTGCGTTGAAGAAGAATCCGGCGACAATCTGTTGTCGATCGCCGCTATTCCTTGCCACTAAGCCGTCGAGGATCTGCTTCATCAGCGTAGATTTACCAGACCCAGGTTTGCCACGTATCCAGAACATCCCATGACCTTGGGCCTCCCAATTGCGCAACTGTTCGTTCTCCCATATCCACGCCAAAGTTCCTAAATGGGCGTCGTGCACGTCATACTGACGACGACCGAGTTCCTGAAAAGATAATGTTTTCAGGCATTCTGCAGAATATCATTGGTTAGTTTACAGTTGCTGCTGGAAGGCTTAACATCTCCGCACCATCTTGTTCATCCTTTAGTCCGGTATTGCTGGCAGCTGGGAGAAGCCGAGCATTCGAAAGTAATTCATGAATTTCCTTTACCAGCTTTGGGCCATCCAAATTTGCTTGCACTTCCCTATAGATAGGATAATGAAGTTGTCAACCACAGTTTCCATCCCTAATGCTCACTGAGCGATACGAACCCATTCAAGACCTGGATAAACAGATTTATTGCCCATGCGTGTTGCTGCAGATTGCCTCGAATATCATTTAACTCATTTCCCATCCCAGCCCACCTCACTTTTTTGACAAGTCTCACCAGTGTTGTTCTGAGCGCTTCCCGTCTGCTAACTTTTGGCGATGGTGCATCGGTTGCTGGCGGATCGGTCACGTACTTCTCATATTTATCAAGAATCTTCTGCACACTGTCCAAGCTGCTTGCGCAGTTGGCGACCAAGGCATTCAACTTAACGTGAATCTTGCGTGCCTCCTCGTCCGGGAGGCTGACAGAGGCTATTTTTTCGGCATGACCGGAAAGGTGTTGGAGGGCATAACCAAGGCTCGATACGGCGACAGAGAACCCAGCGAATTCAGAACTTGCGTTTTCGAGTCTTTTTTGGAGCCTGTAGGCGTTTTTTCCGATGCCTACAACGTCAACACCAAATATAGACATCGTGACCTCTCTTCGGTGGATGAAGTGAAGAAGAGGCGGCAATAAAGTTTTGAGAAGGTCGCGGGCAGCAGTTGAATAGATCTTCCTCAGGCTGCGTCCTGAGCTTTAGCTATCTCCAGCCTTGCTCACAGCCTCGCGCGGGGTTCGCAATGGCTGACATGTGATAAAATCAACACACCCTTAAGCCCTGAAGTCCGCCCTAGACTCCGTAGCAGCAGGCTTCCCACATGATGCCAAAATCCACCAATAGGGGGGATGATAGATGAAAAAGAAAGTAATGAATTTAAAGAAATTCACACCCACTCTACAGACGTATGCACGATCCAACTAATAAAAACCCCCCGAGACGACAACTATTCAGCGTGACGCTAACTAGAGGTTAAGCAACTAGGCTGGGATACAGAATACAATCATCATGCTTCAAAACTGACCCACAGCCACATACCAGACGCGATTGGCACGATTCACAACCCCATCGATCGCCCTCAAAACCACTTTGTTGATGAGCCGTAGGTAAAAGCTGACGCATCCATCGAAGGTTTGAAGCGTGGCCTTAAAAGCACTGACGCCGCTGAGAAGTTCCTGGAAACTAACCGTATTGACGATAATCGCCCAATCTGCTAGTGTTAGTGTGCAAACTCCGCTCCTGACGTAGCATTTTGGGTGTGTTGCGAAAGCGTAGAATTTAAGGGCACTGCAGGCGGTGGTTTGCGAGCCATTGCCGTAGATTACCAGATCGCGTTGAAGACAAAGCATCGTACTCGTGACCCACGCCTGGCCTGCATCACTCATCTGGCCGCGCACTGCAGAGAACTTGTTGCAGTAGTGAAGGCCGTATCCGATTGGATAACCGGAGGATCCGCAGTGGAGGCGTGATTCAAGGCAGTCAGGATAAAAACTGCAGGTGTTCGGTTTCGGGTCGGAGCATCCATCGACGACTGGGACCTCGGAGGGCAAAACGCAGGCTTGGAGGGCGTTGTCACCAAGGCAGCAGGCTCTATTGAAGGTGATTGGTGAGCACAAGGATCGCGGGAAGCCGCAATTCGCAGAAGGAACGTTGGACTATCCTACCCGTCAAAGCGATCATCAAGACAGCCGTGGCTGGTGTGACGGCACATGGCTTGGCCTCCAGGAAGGTTGCTCGCGAAGGCGCGAGAGAGGAGGAGTCCACCAAGGGCTAGACTCAGTAGAACGCTGTGCTGCATGGCTTGTGTGTCAGATCGCCGATGTCATCACGGCGAGGCAGTGAAAGCTGGAACAAACTGCGTTTTGCAGTTGTTCTAGCCCGGTCGGAGGTTGTGCCTGGGTATAAGTATCTAGGATAGTTGATGCTTCGAGCACGTGGGTGGGGTTGCTGCAACAAACGACCGAACGATGGCTTTTTCCCTTCCGCATTCGCTGAATCCCGCGTTTCTTTTCAAGAATGCTGCGCTCTTCAACTTCAAGGGATTTTCGTTGGTTGACACCCCTTCCCTTGACGGCAGAGTTGCTGTTGTGACTGGAGGCCAGGCGGGGATCGGCCAGGAAATCGTGCAACACCTTCTCTTGCATGATGTTGGCAAGGTCTACATCCTTGCGAGGAGCGAAGAGAAATACAGACGTGCGAGGACGATCTGGGTGGAAAGCGGAGGGATCGACAGAGAAGTTGTCGAGAAGAGGACCGAGTTTATGAGGTGCGACCTGAGCGACATGGTGGCCGTCAAGACAGTCGGCAATCTGTTACTTTCGAAGCTTAAGCGTTTGGATGTCTTGATAAACAATGCAGGTGAGAGTGTCGCAGGGAACCCTAAGCATCGCCGAAATAACATGGCTATCGAGCGAACTACGCATTATCAGCCCAAGGGATAGAGAAGACATTTGCTACAAATCATGTTGGCCACTTTGTTCTCACAAATATCCTTCTCCCACTCCTTGAGGCGACGGCAAAAGAGCACGGTAACAGCCGGGTCCTGGTCACTTCGTCTTCCTTTCATCTGTTGTGCCGAGAACTAGACTTCAAGTTACTCAAATCTCCTAAGAGGACGAAACACCCCATTGTTGTCGATAGCTGCTGGCGATATGGCCGCAGCAAACTGGCGAATGTACTTTTCGCTCGAGAGTTATCTCGTCGCCTAGGCAGGACAGGAATCGGCAATGTGTACGTTAATTGCTTTCACCCGGGCAACATTCCAACAGAAGCAATGGGCACATGGAAGAGTATCCTCGGTCCAGTCCTCGGCAGTCTCATCGAGGCCGGTTTCCGAATTATCGGTCAGTCTGCCACGCAAGGTGCTGCTACAGCGCTCTATTTAGCGGCAAGCCCACAAGTGGAGAACCGGAATCAAACCGGGAAGTACTTCATACCCATCGCGACTGAAGGAGAGCCAGGCAGAAATGCAGAAGATGAAGTCCTAGCGAGGGATTTGTGTGATTGGACTGAACGACAGGTTGACGCAGCTTTGGGAAATAACTGGAAGGTGCGTATCCTGGCTAGTGCTGTTTAGATAGGATAGCAGGCCCCTGAACGGCCAGCAAACTGTTTGAGGATAAGAGGGTCGAAAGAGTAATATATGAGCGAAATATTTGGAGCCAAAACTAGTAATCCTTCTAGTTCCAATCTCATATTCTGGATTACGGTAGCTACATTTGGGGACGTAGAATATATCTCCCGCTCAGTGTAACTGCCCCGGGAGCACTGCATATTCAGCATTGAATCACAGAACGTACATTTCTGCCAAGGTGGTTGTAGCCGGAACGGAATATAACAGGACAAACACCACTAACACCGACCACTTAGAATGAACAGTCAAGCAAGGGAGTGTACACATGAAAGCTGTTTGGTTCACCAATATATGCCTGGTTTGACAAGCCTCACGCATAACAACACATTCCGAGACTATCCTACACGAGGTACAATAGCTCTTACATCCCCGAGGAGGAAACTCTCACAAGACCCTCCCAAGTTGTTCTTTTGCAAGTAATCACCGACATCTGCTTCAATGACCTCGCTATCATCTTCCTCTTCCCCACTCCTAATTGTTGGAAATTGTTCGGCGCAGATGCTCTTTTAATTCACTATGGCCTATGCGGCCTACAAATAGTGCTCGTTGCGAGGCCGCGCAGCAGCATCGCTAACTCCTATTTCTACCCCTTAACTCCTATATCCCCTATATCTCAGGGGGCGACACGGCAACGCCATATAGGCAACAACGCCACCATGTTTAGGCAACAGCGCCACTCAACTGGCTAGGCTGAAACTCCAACACTAATTCCCAGTTAGACTTTCCAACGGTCGTAAGTGCAGTCCCAGGCGGTGAAGCCAGAGATAGGGTTCCTCCAACACTCATCCATTATCCTTCTCCTTGCCTGACACGGGCATCGGTCACAGTTTTGACGCCAATAACCAGATAGACTTTTCGTCCGCTTCTGATTGAACGCTCCAGCCACCGTCTTGCTGCATTTGATTTGCAGACCCTCTGGAAAAAGTCTCCGGAGTTCTTGAGCTGACGTGTGGTGCAGACGTTGGAGCTTATGTCGGCCCCCGATTGGTTTTGAGTAGAATAAAGGATGGAAAACATCTTCGACAAGCACGCGAGATATCGAGGGCCCTCTGTCCGAAGGAGGACTTTGCTGAAATTCTCGAGTCGCTGGGTATCCTACCCCGTTTACGCCTTATGTACAGATGGTGTCATTAAATTTCGACACATCTGCATAATTGCGCAATTGTGCACCAAGGCGAAATGAGATGGA
>JAJDMY020000589.1:0-22621 GCA_022345705.2 Sabuloglossum arenarium | reverse complement strand
TTGCTGAAAGGTATAGGCCTCCCAGCTGGGTACTAGTTAAAAATCGCGTTTTGGAAGCTAGGCTTCTCAGAGGGTTTTCTAGTTAGATTTTTCAACATTGCTTAAGTTGCCTTTCATATCCTAATACTTTGCTCTCTTGCTGATAATGGTTTTTCCAATTGTAACTCTTCATCGTATGCCTACTCCAACAAGTCGGGTCTTCTTGTGGCTAGAGCTTCACTCGCTTTATCTGCCAAAAACACAATAAGCCTGATGAATAACTATATTCCACATTCACTACTTGATAACACGATGATCAGATTACCACTTGCTAACCGACAGCCTTCCTATAACCGCCAAAAAATGTGGAAGATATAAGTGTGCCGGTAGATAGAAGGATATTGTATTGATATACAGGTCAGCACTCCTAATAAGCCAGCCCCTGCAAAGCCTATGACTAACACATCGCTTACATAAAACCTATATGGACCTGTTTCTTCAGGCATAGAAATGTCCTCCACAGTATCCGGCCAATCTTGGGACCTTTCTACTCGGCCTATGTGCTCTCTATACTGGCTTACAAGTTCTGGAGGTTTATTGCCATCACAGCTGAGTCTATCAACCCTGTTCTTTGGCTGACCGATATTTATTCCCTATCCTTGTATGCAATCTGAAGCAACCAACTCTAATTCTGTCTTTTTAGGTTCTAACTGTTGATCTTCTCTACGTTGGCCACGTCTACAATAGTCGGTATATTAGCTCGGACATCAGTTGTAAACTAAGGATTCTGTCTGCCTTTTGGCACCTTTCTCTTTTTGTTTTGACTCCTAAAAAGCACTTCCGGTTTCTGTAAGGAATTTTTTCATTTTTTAGATATTTTTGTGTGGTTTTCGTTGTTATTGTTTTTGTTGTTTAGGCTGGTTACCGCAGGCAACCACACATCTTTTGTAAAACTTCATCGTGAATTTTTCTTACTCTTCACATATTGCCAACACCTATATTATAGCCAGTTCCCACTTCAACACTACACCTTCGCTGGTCGACAGCTTTTTCTTGCTCTTTCCTGCCCCTATGCCTTCCTCTCAGCTTTCTCACCTATTTCTGCCTCCTCTGCCATCCCGCCCCAATCCTCTTTCCTCTGAAAATCCTTTTATTAGGGAGCTCATCATCCTTACCTCTCTTTAGTTTCCTTAAGGGTTAGATGCTCTGGCTGCAGTTGCGTCCACTGCTATTACCTTGTGTCCTGTAATTATTCCCTGGGTTTGTGGCTTTACAGCTCTATCGCCTCTACTGCCACAATCCTTGGAATGCATAGCCGCCAACCCTCTGGTCTCCCTGACCCTGTCCCTGGGTCTCTGACCTTTAGATGGTCAATTTTACCTCTCGTGGGATCTGATGTTATCCTTCCTGTTATTGGAGGGGGGGTGCTAATTATCCCATAATAGCCGATTCTGGCTATCTATATGTTCTTATTACTGTTACTATCACTGTTCTGAGTCTCTTGAGCCCTCTGTGTCTGTCCTTGCGTGTTATTAGACCCCTACATGATAAATCATAGCAAAATACTCTCATAAGGGTCAACAAGATTATGGTTAGTGTCATTCAGTTATTAAAGGATTCTCACTACTCTGACTGATATAAAGGCAGGTAGCAATAATATTTGGTTTGACTTACTGCAGCTTGGAAGACTTTTAATTGTGTGCTATGTGCTTTCAAGGCTCAAGAATGTGTAATGGTAAGTCTCTTCCCTGTTACTATAACTTCTTCACCCCACCAACAAGCTACTTAACAGTGCTCTTAACCACTAGTAAAGGGGATTCAGCATCCTTAAGCTGCATTGAAGCTTGATGACCAGATATGTCTTCTCTTTGTTTTTCTATTGTTGTTCATGGCTGACTGAGAAGAGCAAAGCTGAGTCATTTCGTAGCTGGGTTCGTCATTCTGCCTGTAGTCCTGTTTGTTGGCTACAGGCAGTCCTTGGACACTCTTGGTATTGGAAATCGAGCTATTTGGGTACAGTGGATAGGCTGAAAGTGCCTGAAGGGGATGCCTGTGACATCCAAGGAAGTTATTGGTTGGGAATGTTGAGAGTACCTATAGTAGGTGCATGTGTCACTTGATTAGGCTGATAGTGCCTGAAGGGGGTGCCTGTGTACACATGGAGAATAGGTGGTTATAGGACCTAGCAGTGGCAAGAGGTTACCCTGTTGGTTACCCTGCTCAAGTGCCTAAGTCTAGTTAAAGATACCAAGGTTAGGTGGTTTGGTTCAACTGGATGATAGGGTGTCTCTCAACTAGACACTAGGTTATGGTTTAACTGGCTCTAGGCTGTATTTTGTGTTTTTTTCCTTTGTATGATTTTCATAAGCATTGAATTCGGCTTGCGTTCCTGACATGGCTTTTGTATAGGTGACGGTTAACCTTTAGTCAAATCCCATACAAAGATTATTTTTAAAAAATGTAAATTAACCCTGGAACATTTGTGTGCGAAATCTCTACCAAACACATCCCAGTGGGTATATAAGGACATTCAGTTCATTGAGGTATAGCTGCTCATATACTGTATATCCTACCCACAGGCTAGTTACCAAGGTTTTATAGCTAGTTATAAATTCTAGATAAAGACTCTATTCCCTAGGTAGGCGCAAGCCTATTTCGTGTTTTTGAGTGTCAGTAATATGCTGTGTCCGTGCCTAGACTTGTTAAGGTGATTCTTGCTTGTTTAGAGAAAGGTTGCTAGATCTGTTAAAAAAATCTAACTAGAGTAGCTAGTTAAGAAGTAGAATGTTTAGGCCTAGCCACAGTCTAGCGCCAGCTGGTGCCTTGCTGTGAGGCCTCTACCCTTTAACAATAACCAGTGGCTATTAGAGTAGTTCCTAACTGCAGCATAGAGAGCAATAATGGGGATCTGGTTGCAAACGCAACTAAGATTGGAAGCCTACTCCACTTGGATACACTAGAATCTGTTGCGATGTCTGCTGTTCAGGAACCTGATGGATCACAGGTAGAACTCTGACATAGGCGTTTTGGGCACATCAGTTAGAATGCTATTGGGAAACTATCAGAAGCTGTTACACGCATTAAGATCATATCTATTACAAAGTTAAGCTTTTGTGACAGCCGTCAGCTGGGAAAGTCCCACTGAAAACAATCTCTGACCCCTATGACAAGAGCTACTACTTTGTTAGAACTGATCCATAGTGACGTTGGAATGGTCAACATACAATCTGCGGGAGGTGCTAGGTACTTTGTTACCTTTACAGATGATCACACAAGAGCCTACTGGATATATACACTGAAAGAGAAAAACCAAGTATTTTCAAAGTTTAAAGTATTCAAGACATTGGTCGAAAACGAAACTGGAAAGTCTATCAAGCGGCTCAGATCTGATAATGGTGGAGAATACAATAATGAACTCACTAAAGAATTCCTTGAGAGATATGGAATTAGATAAGAGCCGACAGTTGCCTGGTGTTAGTTAAAGACTTAACCGCACACGGATGGAGAAAGTTCACTGCATGCTTGCAGATTCAAGGCTTCTGAAGAACCTTTGAGCAGACATACTGTCAACCACAGTCTATATCCACAACCGCACTCCATGTTTAGTAATTAGCTATAAGATTCCTTTTGAAATACTATACAAGAAACTCCCCGATAGCCTACACTTAAGAGTGTTTGGGTGTACTGCCTACAGCCATGTGGCAAAGGAAAAGAGTAGAAAGAAGCTTGATAATATTTCTACACTGGGATATCTCATCGGATACGCTGGATCATACCAGTATCGTATCTGGAACCCAGATACCTATAAAGTGGAGCTTGCTAGAGATGTGAGTTTCATTGAACAGCGAACTTATAGTGATCAAGGGGCTGTGATAGATGATGAGGTTGATATCCCAGTGTTAAAAATGCTAATAGACAGTAACTATAGCAATAGCGATAGTGATAGTGATGATGATGATGATAATGGTGATGATGATGCCATATCACAAAACCTTTTCAGAGGCATAGTAAGTGAGAAAAAAGTGAAACATACTGAAGAAAGCAGTGAAGATGAGCTTGTTACATCAACTAAGCAAGTCTCCTCACAGGCTCAAGCATCTAGTAGTCGCATTATATGTTCCATACAAACTACATCTTAACCACCAGTCACTTCAGTTACCTAAAGAGTAATGGGTAAAGCAAAGCCAAGTAGTCAGAGTTCATCTAGAAAGGGAAATATTAGACATGATCCTGATAGGGACTATGTAGGCCTACCATTTGCAGCTACAGAAGCGGGACTAGCTAAAGATCCGACTACCTACAAACAGGCAACCAGCTCTTCACAATTTAAAGAATAGCAGAAGACTATGGATGAAGAAAACAATAGCCTGATTGAAAACCATACATGGGACCTTAGAGAACTACTAGTAGATTGTAAGTGCCTGAGCGGACAATGGGTATACAAGATCGAATATACTGCAGACGGCACTATTGGCAAGTATAAGGCACACTGGGTAGCAAGAGGTTTTGAACAGCAGTATAGTATTGATTATGAGAAGAGCTTTACCACTTTAGTAAAGCCTATGACATAAAGAACCTTATTTGCTGAATGTCATAGTAGTACCAGGCCGAGTACTTGCTAAGCCTTTATTGCAGTCTGACAGAGAGGCACTACCCAATAGTGAGCCTTCAAGGAGTCACCTTCTCAGCCGAGAGAATCAGGTGATGGAAAGTCTTAATCTGCGTTTACCCTGCAGTATATATATATAGCTTGCTAGCCTCATTAGAAAGGCCAACGATTAGTTCTTTATCGTCGTATAGCTACCAATACAAAATCACAGTCCTGTGTTCTATCTATATAGATACCACATCCGGTAGCTGTTGTCTCGTGAATCTGCCTTTGACCTCATAGTCCTATACAGACTGGCCTACCCATCGGATAGCCTGCGAGCCACGGATAAGTCATTTTATCGCCACACTGCCTACGTACACCCAAAGTACTGTTTACGGGTAGTCCTTACAGTTTTGATCGCTCTACCTTGTTAGAGAGGTAGTCTGGCAATAAGAAAGGCTGATAGTGGCTCATCTTTCGCTATCGTCAACCTGACGGAAGAATCGTCAGACGGAAAGACTATCGAAAGTCTGAATGAAACCTTGGTTTAGCGTCATAAGTGACTCGAAGATGAAAGAGCAGAGCTTCTTAAACAGATTGAAATTAGGAAGCTGGAGGGTCAGATAAGACTACTTCGCAGGCAGGTCGAAGCTAAACTAGAGGCCGAGGACACCGCAGTCCCTGAAGAACACGCGAACGATAGTGCTAGCACGGTCAGCAAGCGTCGTCGCGATGAGGAGGCTGATGGCGGGCTGCCGTCAAGTAAGAAAGGCGGTCTGAAGGGTCATATAAGAATGGCGAATCAGGACAAGTATGATGGAAAGACACTTTATAGCTTGAAAGAACATATCTGCCTATGCGAGACTACATTCCACTTGGCACCTAGAGACTTCATTGATGATACTATTAGAGTGCTCTATGCATCGCAATACCTTGTCGGCGACACGGTGAGCCCATTTGGCCAATTAGAGGAACTTAATAGCCAAGATAAGACTCTATAGGAAGAATATAAAACCTTCCTTCGGGACTGGTTACAGAACCCTGTCACCTGCTCCTCGACGTTGGCTTGAAGGTATAACAATGCCATGCAACGTAAGGATCAGACAGTGGCTCAATTCATCAGTTATTTTGATAAACTCGAAGCAGAATTGCTAATGTCCACCGATGATCACCGAAGACAACACCTTTTTGCTAAGCTTAGCCCTGAACTTCAGCAAGTTCTTAGCAACTATCAACTGACTTGAGTCGAGCTCATTAAGTTAGTTACACAGTGAGAAGCGAAACTATCAAAGAGTTCTTCCAGTAGGGAGAAACAAGTAGATCAGAAGCATTTCGGTAGGAGTACTAAGGGGAAGGAACGAAATCGCCAACCCTGAGAAAACACACCGCTGAAGTTTAATTCCTTCAAAACACGTCCATCGAAACCTCAGAAGCAGACTAGCATGAACAATGCGGAAGGAGAATGACACATAAAGGTGAAGCTATACTTTAAGTATAGCAAACCTGGTCATTTTGCATCTGAATTCCGTTCGGATCCTGCTGCCGCCCCGAATGCTGAGAAGTCAAAAAACTCAAAGCCATAGTAAGAGGAACCCCTGTCCTACTGGGTTGGCTAGTATTGAAGGAGGCAATCAAGAGCCTGGAGGCTCAAGTAGAGTGTCAGGTAGTCGGCGGGTAGAAGAAGACGAAGGCTCTAATAGAATCAGGAGCGGAACTGAATTTGATATTCCAGTTATTTGTTAAGGAGGCTGGTTAGCAACTTGGAGTCAAATCTGTACCCCCTATTAGAACAATTGATTGAAGAGATATCCATACTTATAGATCCCTATATATTACGAGTAGTGTCGTGGATGCCATAGACACCTCGAAGATATGACAAGACAACTATGTGGCAGCAGACATACAAGATTATGACCTTATTCTCAGTGATCCATGGCTTCAAATGAGGAACCTGAATATAGACTGAGAGGCTCATACCTGGATCTACACTGAGAGGAGTGCCGCACCTGAAGTATTGGAACCAAAGGCATTTATCGCTGCAGCTATGAAAGTCCAATGGGTATACGCAGCCAGGTATTGTCCGAATTCTTCTCCTGAGGGCAACCAAGGACTGCCCCAGGAATATTTCGAGTATTGAGATATATTCTCTAAGGAGGGAGCTAATCAGATCCCGCCGAGAGGCTGACCAGAACACACCATTGAGCTTACCGGCGAGCCATCTTATGGTCTGATATATAGCTTATTGGAAAAGGAGCTAAAGGGGCTCCAAGTATATATCTAAAATAACATAGTAAGAGGGTGGATAAGTGAATCCACCAGCCCTGAAGGGGCATCTATACTGTTTACCCCTAAGAAGAACGGTGAACTTCGACTATGCGTCGATTACCAAGTGTTGAACAATGTAACGATTAAGAATCGGTACCTGCTACTTCTAATAGGCGAGATTTTGGACTGATTATCGTCGGCGAAGATCTATACGAAACTAGATCTTCGCAATGCGTATCCTAGTATACGGATTAGGGAGGGCGACCAGTGGAAGACAGCCTTCCGAACTCGATATGGACATTTCGAGTAACTTATCATGACTTTCAGACTGGCTAATAGGCCAGCCACGTTCTAAACCTATATTAATAAGGCACTGGCAAGACTAGTCGATGTCACCTGCATAGTATATCTGGATAATATACTCATCTATTCAGATAACCTGACGACACACCGACGGCATGTCAAAGAGGTGGTTGAGTTCTTGGAATTCGTGATTGGACCCAATAGAGTAGCTATGGAAGAGAGCAGAGTTCAGACTGTTCAAGAATGGCCAGAGCCGACTACGTTTAGAGACGTTCAAGTCTTCTTAGGCTTTATAAGCTTCTACCGTCAGTTTATCGAAGGCTACTCGAAGGTAGCATTACCACTGATGGCTATGTTGTAAGGCAGCAAGAACGGCAAGAAAACTAGGCCATTCCACATGTCAAAAGAAGCGAGGGATGTATTTTGTAGCCTCAAGGAGGCTTTTTCGAATGCTCCTATCTTACGGTACTTTGACCCTGCTAAACCCATTCGCCTCGAAATGGATGCGTCGCGGTTCGTAATAGCGGCTATATTGAGCTAGCCAGGAGGACCAGAAGACACACATTGGCATCCGATAGCCTTTTGGTCGCAGAAAATGATACCGGTGGAACGCAATTACGAAACTCATGACCAAGAACTCTTAGCTATAGTCAAGAGCTTCAAACATTGGCGCCACTACCTGGAAGGTAGTTGACTACCTGTAACTGTACTTTCCGACTATGCAAACCTCAGGTATTTTATAACTACGAAGGAGTTATCTCACCGACAAGCCAGATGAGCAGAGCGATTGGCTTCCTTCGGTTTTGATATTCAATATTGAAAGGGGGCGACTAATCCAGCAGAAAGGCCATCTAAACGACCTGACTTCGAGGAGCCTATGGGCGACGATGGCGGGTTACTATTACCAACTTTACATCAAATGTTGAAGGGAGGCATGACCACCCGATTTGTAGCAATGTTACAAGTGACTCGCATGGAGGTCGATGACCTCCTGAAACCAGCCCTCCCACAGGATGCGGGGGGCGAGGTGTTGGTTGAGAATACCGATGACACTGAAAATGGAGTAGTCATCAGTGCGGTAAGGCAGAAGTAAAAAGCTCCACCCCCTCAGAAAGCCGAAGACAGAGGACCTGCAGAGGCCACATCTAAAGATGATGAAGGCCAGGATAAGGGCGTAGGCAAGACGCCTACTACCTTCAGCTGAGGTGATAGTCTCAACCCTATTGCTGGTACTGGTGGTCTAGAACACCTTGTACCACGGTGGGTTGCTGCAGAGGCAGTAGCTACCGAAATGGCATATGAAGAACCTACCAGAACACTCATGGAGCTGCTTTTGGAATTGCAACTATGGGACGCCTTGGCTGCAAAACAAAAGCAAAACATATCCGCAGACTGTCTTCTAAACACCGGGTCCACGTAGGACAATTGGCGAATAGACGGCAAGGGTCTATTGCGCTACAGGGGTGCTGTATACGTACCAAACGACCTAGCCGTTAAACAAGAAATCATGAAAATAAATCATTAAGACCCCTATGGAGGCCATTTCAGCGTAGTAAGAACAATAGAACTTGTCTGTCGAAAAAATATTGGCCATTGATTAAAAAAGATATTAAGGACTATGTACACGAGTGTGACATATGTCAGAGGACGAAGGCTCCTCGACACTATCCTTATGGAGAATTACAATCCTTGCCGATACCTGATCGACCATGGAGAAGTCTCTCTATGTATATGATAACGGGTTTACCACTGAGCGCTGACGGCGACTCGAGAGCGTATGATACTATATTGGTCATTGTGGACTATTTCACCAAAATGGCTAAATACTTCCCCATCTGAAAGACCATTGATGCAGCAGGTCTTGCTGACCTCTTTCATAAGAGAATAGTCTGTTTGTTTGGGACCCCAACGTCTATTATTACATATAGAGGCAGTATTTTTACTAGCCAATTCTGGTTAAATTTGTGCTTCTATATGAAGGCAAGGTACTGTTTAAGTACTGCATTCCACCTGCAGACCGACAGACAAACGGAAAGGCAGAACCAAACTCTGGAACATTACCTACGTTGCTATATCAATTACAAGCAAGATGATTGGGTTGAATGGTTACTACAGGCGGAATTTGCATACAATAATACACAACATGCATTCACCGGCACCACCCCTTTCTATGCAATATATAGCTACCACCTAGAGTTCACATGGGACGTTGAAGGCAACGTTCCTAAAGGGGAGTCAGTGAAAAGGTCCTCCTTTTTTCCAAGAACATATGTCAAGCACGCCGGAGTAAGAAGCTAGATTACCAGTTCATAGGCCCGTTCGAGATCAGCGAGGCTGTCGGTAACCCGGCGTATCGACTTTGACTACCAAAGATGTATGGAAAGATTCACCTGGTATTCCATGTCTCCCTCTTGGAGCCGTATAGAGACTGACCTGGTGAAGAGCAAGAATCTCCACCGGCAATACTGATGCCGGAAGGGGAGGAGTATGAGGTAGAAAGGATCTTAGACGAGTAAATGCATCGAGGCAAGAAGCAATACCTTGTCAAGTGGACGGAGTATCCCGACTAGGTGATGTCGACTGGGTGATGTCGTGGCAAGCCGAGGAGAACTTGCATAATGCACAAGAACTCTTGGAGGCCTTTAGACGAAGGGAACTTGCAACGATGCCATCCAAGCCACCTCAGAAGCGGAGGCAGAGGTAGAAAGGGGAAGTGCTCTTTCTGCATTTTTCCTATAAGGTTTTTGTGCAGTTTTAGTGAGACTTATCACCTCCGAGCGGAAACTCATCAGCCCGTGAAGATCCGACAAGCCAAGTCAAGGGACTTAGCAAAAATGCTAAGCCATGCGCTCAGCAAGACAAGTGGCTCAATGAAGTCGATTGTGCTATGAATCTATGGGTTCTAATGCTCTACAAGGTCACAATGCATAAGGGAGGTACAAACAAGTTGAACAAAACAAGAATTTCATTCTAAATTGAGCATAATGCTCGGTACAAAGAAAACGGCAAACTGGCCAAAGCAAAAAACACACATCGATATCCACCTGCTATTCACTCTCGGAATCCTCATCCTCCAAAGGGACCTTTAGAGCAACTTTCCTTCGAAAGAGGTCGTTTCTTACCCCACCAACTTGGGATGGCAGCTTCGCACTACCCGTTCCCTTTTCTTCAGAAGTCTTTGGTGTGACCTTGGGGGTCTCATGCTGGTCCACGGTGGGTGAGGGCACTAGGGCGGTAGATGAATGAGTGCGAGGGCGGCGTTGAGAATGAAGCCTGAAATCAGATCGGAACTGCCGAGCGGGCTCAGAACGGGAGCTCAAAGGGAGGTCATCCTGGGCCTCATCACTAGCCGTGACTCTCTCAGATGAGAGATGGAGCTTCGGTATACCTTTCGTACGAGTACGCTTAGTGAGGATAACAGCGGGGGCGACTGGGGAGGTAATAAGATCTGGAGCAGATCGTTTCTTGCCCTTCGAAGCGTTCACAAGGCGTTTGACAGGTGGGCCGCTAGGGCTTAGGGACCGACGACGGGCACGGCGATCCGAGGCGCATTTTCAAGTCGTCTCAGCCTGTTCAGCGAGGACTTCCTCAGCTTCGGATTCTGAAAGAATGGAAGCCGACGGTGTGGGGGTAGCGAGACGCTGTTCCAGCCGGGCCTGTAAGGGGCTAGAAGTTAACGACAGGATCAAAAAGAGGGAATGAGTACTTATAATGTACCAAAGGAGCGAGTTCGTCTCTTTGGAAAGCTCGACTAGTTTCCCAATTCCATCGAGGAGACGAGGCAAGGCCTCAGAAATGGAAACGACCCTCACACAGATGCGATCCTCAACTTGGCTCCTATACGCCTCCTGTCTAGCATTGAGGTGTTGGAAGGTCTTGACCTGACAGTTTCAGGCCCCGGTAACGACCTTCTCCATATCCAAGAGAACTGATACATACTCCTCTACGAGGATTTGTATCTCACGAAGGTGACCAAAGAATGCAGAAGGGACTTGAATTGCATGACGGGGTCAATAAGGAACTATGAGAATAAGTAAAGGACTTTCAGGTTCACATGGCTTCTTCAATATCGTACACCGTGTACATTTCTGCTCAGGAGCAGGACAGCGACAACGAAGACCCACGTTTTTTGCGTAGAACTTGCTGCATCGTAAACAGCAAGCTCTTACGAGCTGCAAAGGCTGACTGGGTGTCAGCGGCGGAGCTGGTCGGACTCCGACGAATAGGGAGTCTGACCCATCATCCATGCTCGAAGGTATGGCGAAGAACGCCTGAGATGGCGTAAAGGAACGAAGGAGGGCCACCAGAGCCCAAGACGAAAGGTCAGAAGACAGAAAGGAGCTGCCCGAAGGCCAAAAGGATGAAAATAGGCACTGCAAGCAGCCCAGAAACGAAAGTGATTGTGATGGTAGGGGTAGCTGCAGAGGTAATGAAGAAAAAGGAAAAGTTTGTGGGCGCGCAGGCGCGTTGCGCGCAGTATTGTTCTGCGGTGTCATGTGACATGATTAGGGCAATACCCTTATCGGCAAACGACTCCAAAATCAATATTTCCTAATCAGGGGGACTTCACGAAAGCATCAAGTCCCATACCCATAGGCCTCGAATCGATACCGTAGGTCAACGGGTATGCGATCTATCATCTTCTCACAAAATACGAGGTAATTAGCCACCCGCATTTGGTTAATCACCAAGCATATAAAGTTCAACTGTTCCAAGAAGTACACCTTACTTACAAGCATGGTGACTTGCCGGCGTCCCAACTAGGGCACGCTGATCAGCCCTACTTGCTTTTATACTAAGGGTCAAAGTGCTTGTCAGGCCTGGCGGACCAGGCCCCTGAGTAGAAGGCAATTGTCATGGTGGTACCAGCCATAGTGCTAGCCACGTCTATACGGCGGTCCGATGGGGAGGCGCTACCCAATGGTGGGCTTTCGAGGAGTCACCTTCTCGGCCGAGAGAATCGGGTGATGGAAAAGTCTCATTCTGAGTTTACTCTGCAGTATATATATATATAGCTCATTGGCCTCATTACGGAGGCCAGCGATCAGTTCTTCATCGCCGTATAGCTACCAACACGAAATCATAATCCTGTGTTCTATCTATATAGATACCACATCGGGTAGCCATCGTCTCATGAATCTACTTTTGACCTCATAGTCCTATACAGAGCGGCCTACCTATCGGATAGTCTGCGAGCCGCGGATAAGTCATTTTATCACCACACTGCCTACGTACACCCAAAGTACCATTTGCGGGTGGTCCTTATAGGTTGCAACTCGCTATATAGACGGTGGCGGGACGCTTTCATCCTCTGACATACGTCACATTGGTATACGTAGTCCTTTATGGCTTTTGCAATGGACGGCCAATATTACTTTCGGCGGACGAGCTCTTTCGTCCTTTCTGTGCCGAAATGGTCTCCAAAGGGGTCATCATGATTCATTTTCATGATCTCTTGTTTTCATGCCAGGTCGTCTGGGACATACACAGCCCCCTTGTAGCGTAGTAGACCCTTGCCGTCAAGTCGCCATTCCTCCATCGTGGACCCGGCATGTCGAAGACGAACTGTAAATATGTTTTGCTTTTGTCTTACAACCAAGGCGTCCCCTGATTGCAATTCCAATAGCAGCTCTGTGAGCGTCTCCGCAGGTTCTTCATTTGCCATTTCGGTTGCTGCTACCTCTGCAGCAACCCACCGTGGTACGAGGTGTTCTAGACCACCAGTACTAGTAATGAGGTTGAGACCATTGCCTCGCCGGAGGGTACTAGGCGTCTCGCCTATGCCTTCGGCTCGGCCTTTACCTCTTTTGGGTTTGGTCTTTTCCGTTCCTCTGCCTATGGCCTTGTGAGAAGACGGAGCCTTACGCTTCCGCTTTACTGCGCCAATTCTTCTCCTTCTGGGAGTTTTAGCATTCTCAACTGTTTCTTGACACCTATCCCCATCTTGGGGGGTCAAGTCTAATGGCGGGTCGACATCAGCCCCCATTCGTGTTCCCTCGATCCGTAGCATTGCTACAATTGGATCTTTTTGCCTTAAGGATATGCCTCCCTTTAGCTTTTGGCGAAGAATTGGTAATAGCAACTCTTCCTCTTCGTGCTCTAGCTCCCCGTAATGGGGTCACCGCAAGGGTCCATCCACAGAGTTAGAAATCTTTTTGCGGTATTGGATTTCAAAATCGAAGGCGGCTAGTCGTTCAGCCCATCTAACCTGCTTTCGCAAAAGTTCTTTCGTGTCCATAAAATATCATAGATTTGCATGATCCGAAAGAACGACTATGGGCCGCCGGCTACCCTCCAGGTAGTGGTGCCACTGTTTGAAACTCTTGACTATTGCCAATAGCTCTTGGTCGTGGGTTTCGTAATTGCGTTCCGCAGGAATCATTTTCCTAGACCAGAATGCAACTGGATGCTAATATGCATCCGACCGGCGGGACCCAGTCGGGTCCCTGGGTTGGATTAGGATAGTCGCTATAGCAAAGCCAGACACATCTGTCTCAATGTGAATGGGCTTATCAGGATCGAAGTGCCTCAGAACAGGTGCTGTCATGAAGTCTGCCTTTAGGGTATGGAATGCCTCCCTCGCCTCTTTCGTCATATCAAACGGACCTGTTTTATTGCCATTTTTACTCCCTTGTAATATAGCTGTTAAGGGCGAAACTATCTTCGAATAGCCTTCGACGAACCGACGGTAGAGGTTCGCAAAGCCTAAAAAGACTTGGATCTCTCTAAACGTCTTAGGTTCTGGCCATTCCTGAATGGTCTGTATCCATCGCCACTCCTTCGGGCCCTAATACGAACCCCAAAAATTCAACTTAGTTGATATCAAACTTGCACTTTGACAGCTTGGCAAACAATCTATGTTTGTGCAGCCTCAATAACACCTTGGTGACATGCCGTCAGTGCGCCGTCAGGTCATCCGAGTAGATGAGAATATCATCCAAATATACTATATAACTTACATCAATCAGTCTTACCAGTGCCTTATTGATATAGGCCTGGGACGTACCTGGTGCGTTAGCCTGCCCAAACGGCATGATGAGATATTCGAAATGTCTGTATCTAGTTTGAAAGGCCATTTTCCACTCGTCGCCATCTCGAATTCGTATCTTATGATATGCGTTCCGAAGATCTAACTTAGTATAGATCTTCGCTGAGGATAATTGGTCCAGAATTTCGCCTATCAATGGCAGTAGATACTGATTCTAAATCATCACTCTGTTCAACCCCCAGTAGTCGACGCAGAGCCGAAGTTCACCATTCTTTTTAGGTGTGAACAATATGGGTGTCCCGGCAGAGCTCGTGGACTCTCTAATCCATGCCCTTTCCAGACTATTTTGAATGTACTCTCGAAGGACCTTCAATTTCTTTTCCGATAATCTATATATCGGGCTGTGTAGCAGTTCGCCGTCGAGCTCAATAGCATGCTCCGGCCTTCCCCTTAGTAATAGTTCATTGGCTCCTTCTTCCGAGAATACATCTTGATACTCTGAATATTCTGGTGGAACACTCAGTTTCTGAACTGCAATATTAGAATAATACCTAACTGCGCATACCCGTCGGGTCTCGGTCGCGGCGGCGAGGAATGGTCTAACCGCTAGGAGCTCAGGACTCTTGCTACGTTCTGTGTACTTCCAAGTCTGATTTACCCAATCTATATCGGGGTTCCTAGTCTGGAGCCATGGGCCTCCCAGGACGACATCGTAATCTTGAATATCTGTAGCGATATAGTCGTCCTGCCGTTTCTTCACAGTGCCCTCAACATCCACGATATTCGTCATAACATTGAGAGAACCATATATGTGGATTCCACTCCCATCAATCGTTTTAACAGGCAGGGTGACGTCGGGTTGCAGCTGCCAACCTGCTTCCTTAACGAAGAGTTGGAATATCAAACTCAGCTCTGCTCCCGAATTTATCAACGCCCTCGCCTTCTTCCACCCGACGGCGGTTTGACACTTCACTATCGCCTCTAAACTTTCATTCATCCCCGTTGACACCAGCCACCCCAGTAGAGCAGAAACGTTCTCTACTGTGGCTTCAAGTTTTTTGGCTTAGTGTCAGGTGCAGTCGCCTCGACATTGGACGGACACCAGGTAGTGCGATGCCCAGGCCCTCTACACTTGTAGCATAAATTCTCTCTGGCTCTCCGATCCTGCTCCGCTGGAGTCAAGTTGGATTTCTTATTTTTAGCAGGGAGCTTGGTAGAAGTCTTGGGAGTCGCATTAGATTCCAATGATGGATCTTTTCTGGGAGGAAAATTTCATCCTTTTCATTTTCCCTTATTGCTTCTACCTTGTTTACGTTCCGATGGCTTCTCGCCATTCGACGACTTCTTAGGGATATTTGCTTCCAACTGAGTTGCCAGCTTAATGATGTAACGATTTGTTAAGCCTAGGTCCAACCTGGGGCTTAAAGGATCCTGCGTCTAAGGACTTGGATTGCGAGATAAATCTCTATTGCTTAGACAGCTGGTTACAAACGACAAAGGGTGTGTTGGTTCTCTTGGTTCACTGGCAGTGCGGGTTCGTTACTATGAATACCGATTCAAGATTTGAGTTTTAAGTTGAGCACAGCGCTCCTAACTATGGAGGTTAAGCCTCCTTAAGTAATGACTGCTGTGGTTGAGGTACGTACCGTGATCGCTCGCGATCACTTCCTCAACGCGTGGAGAAGTCAACCGAGCACGGGTGATCATGAGTTATCGCGATCACTCGTGTTCACTGTACTAAAAGGAAAACAGTACAGCGATCGCTAACGCTCGCTGCGCCATTTACATGATTGGATCGCTCGTTACGCGAGCTCTCCCTACTGGACTCATAAGCGAATGCAACGCTATAAGCAAACGTAACAAATGAGCTCTATCCGCATAGCAGGCACCTGTTGATAATTACTAAGAGCTTGCTACAACTCCAGAGTGAGTTTTGCAAAAAGGTGCTACCGACGATGTTTATCCGTATACGATGGTAGCTCCGCCTCGAGTTCATCGAGGTAGCTAACAAATTGGGCGACCATTTGGTCTATTTGTTGTATGGCCTCGTTATACCGGCGGGCCAGCGTCGAGGCACGAGTGACAGGATTCTGTAGCCTATCTCGTAAGAGGGTTTTCCCATTGTACTTCTCTTGTTTAGCTGTTCGTATGTGTGCCTACGAACTGCTCTTTTTGGCTGACGGCGACCCGCCATCAGATTTCTCGTTCCTGCGACATTTATTCATCGTACTGGCGGTCTCCGCTGTCAAGTCACCTGGAGCTTCTACTTCACCCGCTCCCAGGTCGGCGTCGACCAGCTTGCGAAGTAACTTTATCAGCGCTTTGAATTTCTTGACTTCGATCTCTCTAAGGAGGTCGGCTCTCTCTTATTCCAAACTCTTCTTTCAATCCGAGAGTGTTTCAGATGCGGACGACACAGTCTCTCCGCCCAACGAT
Organism: Sabuloglossum arenarium; assembly: GCA_022345705.2. Taxonomy (NCBI): domain Eukaryota; kingdom Fungi; phylum Ascomycota; class Geoglossomycetes; order Geoglossales; family Geoglossaceae; genus Sabuloglossum; species Sabuloglossum arenarium. Next base: position 6,059 of record JAJDMY020000589.1, on the reverse strand, counting down.
TCTTCGACAGAGTCAATTATCTGGAACGATGATCCGCTAGCTGCCATCTTTTGAGATGTTCGATATCCCCCAGACAATCTCCCTTTGTAGAGCGATTAAAACTGGAAGGACCCTACACAAAGAATGTCATGGTGGTACTAGCCATAGTGCTAGCCACGTCTATATGATGGTCCGACAGGTAGGTGCTACCCAATGGTGGGCCTCCAAAGAGTCACCTTCACAGCTGAGAAAATCAGGTGATGGAAAAGTCTCATTCTGAGTTTACCCTGCAATATATATATATAGCTTACTGGCCTCATTAGGGAGGCCAGCGATCAGTTCTTCATCGTCGTATAGCTACCAATACAAAATCATAGTCTTGTATTCTATTAATATAGATACCACATCGGGTATCCGTCGTCTCGTGAATCTACCTTTGACCTCATAGTCCTATACAGAGTGGCCTACCCATTAGATAGCCTACGAGCTGCAGATAAGTCGTTTTATCGCCACACTGCCTACGTACACCCAAAGTACCATTTGCAGGCGGTCCTTACAAGGGTACTTCTTGGCTTCGAGCATAGTGTGACGACGATCGAGCTTCTTAAGATTCGCCGGCGCTCCAACGCTTAGTCACTGTACAATGCAATACAATTCGATAAGAGACAGGCTACTTGTGAGTCGCTGGGTTCCCAAAGGTACGTATTTAGATAGATAGACAACAGCTTGAATTCCACTGATGCTAGAACTGATCGCTGGCCTCTCTACTCAGGCCAGCGTGCTATATTTATATACTGCATGGTGGATTCAGAATGACATCCCCTGTCACCTGACTCTCTTGGCTGAGAAGATGACTATTAGGAGACATGCCATTGGGCGGTGCCTCCCTGTCGGACCGCCGTTTAGATGTGGCTAGCGCTATGGCTGGTACCACCATAACACTTTCTATGCAATGTATAGCTACCACCCAAAGTTCATATGGGACGTCGAGGGTGACTTTCCTGAAGGGGAGGCACCTTCGGCATATGAGCACGCAGAAGCCATCCAGGCAGAAAGGCTTCGCCTGGCGGAATGGCTTCAGGAGGCGGTCGAGTACCAGGCAGAGTACTATAATCAGACCCATACTCCAAAGCACTATAGAGTCAGCGAAAAGGTTCTCCTTTCTTCCAAAAACATATATCTAGCATGCCCAAGTAAGAAGCTAGATTACTGGTTCATAGGTCCGTTTGAGATTAGTGAGGCTGTCGGGAACATGGCATATCGACTTCGACTACTAAAGATGTATGGAAAGATTTACCCTATGTTCCATGTGTCGCTCTTGGAGCCGTATAGAGACCGACCCAGTCAATAGCAATAACCCCCACCGGCAATACTGATGCCGGAAGGAGAGTAGTATGAGATAGAGAGAATCTTGAACTAGTGAATGCATTGAGGCAAGAAGTAATACCTTGTCAAGTAGTCGAGGTATCCTGACTGGGAGACGTCGTGGCAAGCTGAGGAGGACTTCCATAATGCGCAAGAACACTTGGAGGCCTTTAGATGACGGAAACCTGCAACGATGCTGTCCAAGCCACCTCAGAAGCGGAGACGGAGGTAGAAAGGGAAAGTGCTTTTTCTTCATTTTTTCCTATAAGGTTTTTGTGCAGTTTTAGTGAGACTTACCACCTCCAAGTAAAAACCCATCAGCCCGTGAAGGTCTGACAAGCTAGGTCAAGAGACTTAGCAAAAATGCTGAGTCATGTGCTCAGCAAGACAAGTGGCCCTACTTGGTCGATTGTGCAACGAATCTACGGGTTCTAGTGATCTATGAGGTCACGATGCACAAGGGAGGTACAAACAAGCTGAACAAAACAAGTATTTCATTCTAAAATGAGTATAATGCTCGGTACAAAGAAAACAGCATGCAGGCCAAAGAAAAAAACACACCCCGATATTAATCCGCTATCTACTCTCAGAATCCTCCTCCTCCGAAAGGACCTTTAGAGCAACTTTCTCTCAAAAGAGGCCCTTTCTGACCCCATCAACTTGAGATGACAGTTTCGCGCTGCCCTTTCCCTTTCCTCCAGAAGCGTTTGGTGTGACATTTGGGGTCTGACAGCGATCCACAGTTGGTGAGGGAACGAAACTGGGGGCGGCTGGTGAGAGTGAATGGAGGCGGTGAGAACGGGACCTGACAGAGGGATGAGACTTGCGAACAGGCTCAAAATGCGAAACCGAAGAAGGGTCATCCAGAGCGTCATTACTGACAGTAACTCTCTCAGAGAAGAGTTGAGGCTTAGACGCACCCTTGGTACAAGCACACTTAGCGAGAGAGGTGACCTCAGGAGCAGGCCTCTTCTTGCCCTTCGTGGCGTCCACAGGGTATTCTAGAGTCGGGCTGGCTGGGCTTGGAGAATGATGCCGGGCACGCCAATTGGCGACGCATTTCTTAGTCGACTCTGCACGCTCAGCGATGACCTCTTCTGCCTCAGACTCAGACAGGATTGACGCAGGCGGCGACGAGGTGGCCTGACGCTGCTCCAATCAGACCTAGTAAGAGCCAAACGTCAGTATGAAGATCTCAAAAAGAATAGGGAGATGACTTACGAGGTAGTGGAGGAGTGAGTTCGTCTCCTTCTGCAGCTTGACGATCTCACCGATCCCGTCAAGAAGATGAGGCAAGGCCTCTAGAACAGTGACGGCACTAGCCCGGATGTGGTTCTCCACCTGGCTGGTGTAGGCCTCTTGCCTGGCAGTAAGGTGTCGATAGACCCTACCCTGCCATTTGCAGGCCCCAGCAACGTCTTTCTCCATGTCAGAGAGGGCGGAGACGTATTCGCCTGCAAGGAGTTGTATTTTCTGCAGGCGACCACGAAATGAAGGGTGCACCTAGAGAGAACTTTAGGTATTAGCAATGAGCTTGAAAAGAAGGGGGTTGAAGACTTACAGGTTCAAACGGCTTCTTAAGAGTCATGCACTGGGTGCACTTCTGCTCCAGAGTGTAACGATTCATTAAGTCTAGGTCCAACCTGGGGCTTAAAGGATCCTGCGTCTAAGGACTTGGGTTGCGAGATAAATCTCTATTGCTAAGACAGCTGGGTACAAACGACAAAGGGTGTGTTGGTTCTCTTGGTTCACTGGCAGTGCAGGTTTGTTACTATGAATACCAATTCAAGATTTGAGTTTTAAGTTGAGCACAGCGCTCCTAACTATGGAGGTTAAGCCTCCTTAAGTAATGACCGCTGTGGTTGAGGTACGTACCGTGATCGCTCGCGATCACTTCCTCAACGCGTGGAGAAGTCAACCGAGTACGGATGACCATGAGTGATCGCGATCACTCGTGTTCACCGTACTAAAGGGAAAATAGTACAGCGATCGCTAACGCTCGCTGCGCCATTTACATGATTGGATCGCTCGTTACGCGAGCTCTCCCTTACTGGACTCATAAGCGAATACAACGCTATAAGCAAACGTAACACAGAGCAGGACGACGACAGTGAAGGCCTGCATCCTTCATGTAGAATTTGCTGTAAAGAAGGCAACAAGACCGCAACAGCTGCACAGGCGGACTAGGGGTCACTGGAGGTGCTGGTCAGGCCCCGACGAACAGATAGTCTGATTCTTCATCGAAGCTTTGAGGCATGACAGGTGAAAAAATTGCTTACAGAGCGAAAAAATGAAGGAAGGCCTCCAGTGCTGAAAATAAAGTGCCAAAAGGCAGAAAGGAGGAGGGCCTGAAGGCTAAACGAATAGAAGTGGGTGCCGCAAGTGACCCAGAACGATGGTGGAGATGGTGGTGAAAGTGGCTGCAGAGGTAATGAAGAAAAATGAAAAGTTTGTGGGCACGCAGGCGTGTTACGTGCAGTATTGTTCTGTGGTATCAGGTGACATAGCTAGGGCAATATCCTTATCGGCAAACGATGCCAAAGCAACATTTCCTAATCGGGAAGACTTCACGAAAGTACTAAGTCCCATAACCATAGGCCTTGAATCGATACTGCGGGTCGACAGGTATCTGATCTATTATCTTCTCACAAAGTATGAGGTAGTTAGCCACCCGCATCTGGTTAATCACTAAGCATATAAAGTTCAACTGCTCCAAAAAGTATACCTCACCTACAAGCACGGCGACTCGCCAGCGTCCCGACTAGGGCACGCTGATCAACCCCACTTGTTTTTATACTAAGGGTCGAAGTGCTTGTCAGTCCTAGTGGACCAGACAATTGAGGAGGAGGCAATTGTCATGGTAGTACCAGGTCAGGTACTTGCCATGCCTTTATTGCGATCCGACAGGGAGGCGCTACCTAATGGTAGGCCTTCAAGGAGTCACCTTCTCGGCCGAGAGAATCAGGTAATGGAAAGTCTCATTCTGAGTTTACCCTGCAGTATATATATATAGCTAGCTGGCCTCATTAGGTAGGCCAGTAATCAGTTCTTCATTATCGTATAGCTACCAATACAAAATCATAGTCCTGTGTTCTATCTATATAGATACCACATTGGGTAGCCGTTGTCTTGTGAATCTGCCTTTGACCTCATAGTCTTATACAGAGCGGCCTACCCATCAGATAGTCTGCGAGCTACAGATAAGTCGTTTTATTACCACACTGCCTAGGTACACCCAAAGTATAAGATCCTAGTATGGGTCTAAAGGCCTCGTAGTAGTGTGAGAATAGTTGCACCGCCGAGTGCCGACGGTAGTCAGCTGGCGTGGCGCTGTGGGACACTATCTAGATAGATAGACGTATATAGGTTTTACAAATAGACTCTTTGCTATAGCGGTACGCTGGCTGCCACACGTAGGCCCTATTGCATTGCTATATGAAGAAGAACTGATCGCTGGCCTCCTAATAAGGCCAGCCGATCCAGCTATATAGAAAGCGGAGTAAAAGCGGGGTCGTTACCTGATTCGCCCCCCCCAGGAGTCCACCGCGGCTGCGCCTGTGAAGCGACAGCTTAACCAATGAGAAGTCCGCGACCCTTACACAAAGTACTGTTTGCAGGCGGTCCTTACACTCTCTCTAAAAATTAGTTGTATTATTATGATCCTATAAAATCTATATCAATTAAATGATATATGAAATTGTACTTGGTTAATCATCACTCAACTAAAGCACCGAGTGATTAAAGGAAGAATATTGTAAAGATCCTACACAAATGATACTTCTAGGCTTTGTGGATAGTGTGACAGCTCTCTATCTTCTCGTTGTTCACCGACGCCTGACATATTTCCGCTATGGTATATGGTATGGCTTCTATACAGGATAGACTAGTAGTAGGACGCTGGGTTCCTGAAGATTTGTAACTTAGATAGATAGATGGTAGCTTAAATTCTACTGATACTAAAACTGATCACTGATTTCTTATTGAGGCCAATTCACCCTATCTATATACAGCAGGGTAGGATCGAATGGAGTTATCCATTGCCTAACCCTCTTGGCCGAAAAGATGACTTCTAAGAGGCCTACCATTAGACAGCGCTTCTCTGTCAGCTTGAGGTCTGGGCGTGATTAGTACTATAGCTAGTACTAGTATAACAGATCTTAAGTAGAAACTTTGAAGAAAGAATAGTTTTTATACCTTAAATCAAATTTGAAGTAGGTGGTAAAGAGAAGATTTCTTTTGAACTAAGTCGTTAGTAGTTTCCAGTCCGTTTTAGTAGTTTCCAGTCTGTCTTAGTAGTTTCCAGTCTATCTTGCATTTGCAATGACAATTAATAAATCTTAACGTCAATCTCTTAATTGTATAGGGGTTGAATTACAGGGTAATTATTTTATTCACAGTCAGTTGTATGTTGCTATTAATTGTGTTACCAATTATACAAACATGAAGATACTACTGGATGAAGAAACTGTTTGGGGAAAGAATAATATAACTCCAAATCCTGTATACAAGTCTGTTTTGACTTTGTAGTTTTTTTATTAATTTAATTCAAATTATTTTCTCAAAACTGACTTGAATTAATATTTTAAAAACTGTGGCTCAAGACTGAACCGTCGGCCCGCGATGCGGGCCCGATTACTAGTAGGGGAAAGTCTCTGCCTAGCAACCACATACTCGGTTGCGCGTTGCTAGGCAGAGACTTTCCTCCACCCCCCAAG
>JAJDMY020000588.1:0-22888 GCA_022345705.2 Sabuloglossum arenarium | reverse complement strand
TACGTCATTGTGCATCGGCGATAGTTGCGGACAGTAACATATCTTACTGTCAGATGTTACTGTCCCGAGACACGGTGGATATCATCGTAAGGCTGGAGATCTCTACTCTCCGCCCACCTATATCCACGATATGGGACATTTACTGTGTAGTTTGGGCAACTTGCACCTTAACATGCAGATTTTCATACCCTGCTTTCAGATTTTTCATAGTCCAGCACATTCCTACATCGCTTGAGTTCTTTATAAAGCTCGGTTCTTGACGTTTGAGGCAGAACAAGATGTGACGAGATCACGTGGCGCTTGGCATTCACTTTACTTCCACCTCATCTCGCAGCAGCGATCACGAACCCGTCAACCTCCCGACCTCCATCAGCATCACCGTCATGCCTGGCAAAAGGCAACGCTCCATCTCACCGCCTCATTCCGACCACAACCTTCTTTCTCCTTCGACGTTCCATCGCGAGCGAGAGATCCTACGACACCTCCAAGCGAAACGCCAGTTCATCAATCGTTGGCAGGAGACACTGCCGTCACTATTGCCACAGCAACCCCGGCCTCGAGCGCGACCTTCTCAATCATCTTCAGAGCTACCTCCCCGGAGTGGCGCAGTTTCTCCGTTGGCTGCCGCTGCCGCTCGACTGACACCTACTTCTCATACGCGACAAGACATCTGCGGCCCTTCGAAACGAAAGAGAAAGGCCACGCCTCAAACGAGACAAACAGAACAGTCTCAGAAGAGCGGATCGCAAAATTGCCGAGGACGCATACAGAAGATGGATCCTTCTGGCGGGAGTGGGAGGAGGAGTGCGCGGTTAAAAGAGTGCGCGCGTAGAGAAAGACAGGCGTCACAAACCACGTCAATGGAGCCTCCAGAGGGTATACAATATTCAATGACCTCGGACGAGACGCTCCCGAAATTAGCTATGAAAACCAACCTCCCACGACAGAAGTCTCTTGGCCGTAGTGGCGGTGGCGGGAGACGAAGAAAAGAGGCCGACCTGGTGGGTAAAGATGGCGCAGTGGAGAGCAATGACGGAAACGGCAACGAAAACGAAGAAGGCCGCAGCGAAGAAGGCGAGGACGGGGACGACGATGTTGCCCAGGGCAGCGTCATAATGAGCGACAAATTTTCCTCCTCGCATGGCCTTTATGATGGCCTTGGGAGAGATGAGCAGCCATTTTTCGCTCTTCCTCATACCGCAACAACCGTAACTCGATCTTCCCGCTCAACCAGCCCCACAAAATCGAAGTTCGACCTCCGCCTCGCGAAGCCATCGACAATTTTCAAAAGAGTGGGAGCAAAGTCAGACATGCCGCCTGCTGTATATGACCTAGTTGTGCTTTGGACAGAAGGCTTGTTGCGAAATATGGCGGTCGTGCCTATTTGCCTCGTAGTACGGTTCATTGCTTATTGCTCTTTGAACAAATGCAAGACGCTAATAGCTGCAACCGAATAGACCCAGCTCAATAACTTCTTTGATGAGTGGAACGCATTCCCTCTTTCTGCCTACGACAACACATCTAGCTCAGACCCAATTCAAGCTCAACGGCTCTGGGACAGAGTTCAAGAACTGTACCGCGGTGCCGAGATGTGCGAGGATAACCCCGAGGAAGACTGGACGGAGAAAGTGGTCTACCCACTACTCAATTTCGCTACCTCTTATGCCCGGCGGGATTCCACTGTGGCGGTCAAGAATGTGTAAGCTTCCTTTTCGACCTAACTCGACGTCTTGCTCTCTCGATATTGACCTTGATGCAGCAAGACCGTCGAACTCGCATCCAACAGTCTCCTCCCTAAAGACATCGGCCTCGAAAACTTGCCTCTCTCTAAAAAGCGTATCGACTATGTCTACGCGATCCGCATCCCTGATCAATTGGCTACCAAAATACGCCACCACGTCTTTCCCCATTAGCCCAGCGCACACCGTAGCATCTCACAATCAACCAACAATTCGCTACGAGAATCCCCGATCGCAATGCTCGCCGAGGTGAAGAGGAAAGTACAAAGTGCAGACCCTTTGTTGCAGGTCGGCATGTGGTCCGTGGCCGGTTTCGAAATGATCAAAAGCTTGAAATCACTCGCGTGGGAGGTGAAGGGCCGCAGTGACGCGGAAGTCAAGAGACCGATGCCAGTGCCAGCGTGGACAGTCAGGGGACATGAGTGGAGTTTGTATATTGCGTATTCGCCGTCAGATGAAGAGGTGGTGAGATTTCCCTCTCCGTGTATCTCCCTCCAACGCGTTTCTAAATCCCGAAGCTAATGTCTGTTCGGTGAATCTGTTAAGATCGTCTACGGTCCCTGTCTGACGAAGAACTCAACCGACCACCTTGATCTTTTCGCTCTCATTGCGGCAATGGTGAGGATCACGAATTGGGCCGTGGAGAGGTATTTACCGTGGTTTGAAAACGATGTGGTCGATCTCTTTTGTCGATCAGATGTTACTTTCTAGAACTGGTTTTGCCGCACACTCCGCGGAGACTGCGAAGAGACTTTGGGGGGGTGGAATAAGGGGACGGTGGTCGAGGGCAGAGGGTCGTTCCGATATATTTGCAGCAGAGATTGCACACTTTGTACCCGAGAGGCCGGAAACAGGAGTCAGCAGTTCTAGAACTTGGAATACTTAATTGTAGGGCGGCAGGTAATGCCACGGGTCAAAACGGTAATGCCACGGGTGGAAAATGGTAATGCCACGGGTTCGCCTAATTCCAGCTAAGCGACTCCCCAACTTCAGTTAAGAGAACTGCCTAAAGTGTAGAGACTTAGCGAGTGAATATTAAGCAGCTGCAATAGTGTAACAAGCGGGGCGGAGGCAGGCAGACTTAAGCCACCTTGGCAGCCTTTGCGTTAAATCCCCGCAGATAATTAAAATTTGACTTCGTAATTTTTTGCTGTTGTGTTAAATGCGCTTTAGGCGGTCCTTTTAATTGGCATTAGGGAGTTACTTAACTGAGATTAGGCGAACCCGTGGCATTACCGTTTTTTACTCGTGGCATTACCATTATGCCCCGTGGCATTACCTGCCGCCAATTGTAGACCTTGCTCTTTTGGGATAGAACGTGACAGGTACACAATCGTCATCGTCGCTTCCACAAGCAGCTGCTCCCGACTACCCTGCACTCTGTCAATCAGCCAACCTTGACCTGACACTGCCACGACAGAATTTCCGGACAACGTATGCACCCCTACTGCATGAGGATGGTAGAGAGAATGCCCACACGTAGCCGCTTTAAACGAAATATCGTCTAGAGCAGCAGCCTCTCTTATCTCGACCACACCATCCACGAACAAGCGAAATCGGCGAACGGCGTGTAACACTAGCTTCTTATTCAGGTGAGTAGGCAATATGCTGTGATGATATGTGGACGTGCGTGCGCAGATAAGTTTCGCCGGGGCTGCCGCTGCTGGTCTTATGTCCCATGCGGTGCTGTTTCCGACCCGCAAATCCTTAAAAAAATACGACGGTCAGCATTATGAATAGCAGGCAAAACTCTAGAGCAGCATAAAAGCCTCAGGGCTAGTGAGAGGGAAGATGGAATAGCAGTTTACAACTTAGGCGAATTAATTAGACCGCACTTTTGCTGCGCTGCACCATATTTAACTAGTCACTTAACCAGAATAGATGGGGTGTGCCTGAGGGGGGTGTGTCCGAACTATTTTGGGGTGTGCGGGTACCGACCGCCTAGCAGAATAATGCCCACACGACTATCCAGCTTCCTTGGATCTAAGTACATGTACCTCGCCTCCCGAACTCTCGAACAGCCTCGCTCATGGACCCCCGACGCTTTACAAAACCCTGTCCTTTTTGGTAACCTCTACCACACCTCGCCAAGACATCGTTCGATGTAGCCAGATCAAGCGCAATAGCAGTCTCAGAAAATTCGGGCGAGAACACAGAGCCGTGCTGGGCAAACCAATTGTCAATGCTAACAGTCAGATTCGTGGCAGATGTGTTGTGGTCCGACGGAGTTCTCGGGTCCTCTGGGGGGGGAGTTTCCGAGCCTGCGTGATAGATAGACTCACAGAACACCGAATCGTCATCGTATTCTTCGCTATACTTCTCTGAGGCACCCATTATATGGGCTATCCGTGCAAGTGTCTCACGTACATAGAGGAGGTGGGCAGATGGGACTGGAGGAGGCTCTTGCAGCTTGCCATCCGGAAGTTGGGATAGACAAATTTGGCGGAATGGGATTACCGCGGAGTCCTCCATCGGAGGGTAGACTTCTCCGCCCGTAGCAGTCATAAAAAGAGGCCCCTGCCAGCAGTTTAGGATGCCGATTGCTGGTTTGGATAGCCATTGGAACCGAGCATCAAACTACCACGTTAGCTGGAATATTTACCCCTGGAGGGAGATGCCGAGTACCTACCTCTTTTGTTTCGTGGCTGTAGGTAGACCAATCGACAGCTAACACGAATCGCATGTTATCCCATTCGACGTGACAACTTGGCGACAGAGCAATGCCGTTATCCAGGCGATTAACATTCCGATCCGTATCCTTATCCCCGTTCATAACATTCGTGAGTAGTGCCTCCCACGCTGATAACCCAAACATTGCCTTGATGAGTTCGTGGTAGCAATCGAGTTTTCGACTCTCGCCCTTGCAGGAAAACGCGAGGATGTGACATGAGTGCAAACTTGCTGTTGGGTCACCCGACACCCGACAAAGCCCGACCGATTTGACTATGGCCGAGAAGTTAGAGCTTCGCCCAACTGTCTTCTTCTTTTGGTCGGCAGGCGGCGTGACGGTATTGGGTTCGCTGGTATCCTTTGGTGGTCGACCTGCTCCACTGGATTTCGCAAACGAGCAGGCGTGGAGGATGTCATTATACATCACAGCCAGGCCATCGCGAGATAGTTTGTCAAGGATCCAGGCTGAAGTCGATGTCTTTGTTGGGCTGATATCGAGTACTTGGTAGAGGCGTTGTTGTAACTTCTGGAAAGTCTCAGGCGTTAGATTGCCACGATCAGTGTTTTTGATGGCTTCAGTTGCGCGTTTAATGAGTTCGATGTCGGCTGGTAAAAGCTTCTGCGGATTGTAGATGGCAGACAGATTGGCGCTGGGCGTATGCGCCATCTTTGAGTTGTGGTTAAGAATGATGGTAATGAGGTTGGGTCGTCAGACCGCATAAAGTTAATTAACAGATCACGTGACTTAGGTGGCTCACTCGATGCTGCCATACAATTGGCACTCTCTCTTTGGCTAGAGGCTTTTAGGAGGCGAATTCGCCTTCGGCCATTAATCCCATCATTTCTCCTTCTTCCGCAAGCCGAACTCGTCTCGCCAGATCCGTCTCGAGCCGCGCTCAAAGACATTGGCGGCGTCACAAGGGGGAAATCTTTGGTGTTGCTGACTGTTAAAGCTACTAGGGCTAGGAAGAGTCAAACCGTGGAAGGGCTGCTGCCATTAGTAGTGAAGAGACTGCTGAGCTCGGTAAAGTCGTTGCAGTTCAAGGCTGTACAAGTATACAACAGGGGAATCTTTGATCTAGATATTTGAGGGCCCGCGACTAAATGCCCGTCAACCGCTCGGTGGTCTTCCTTCGGATATCCGGCAGACTGCTACCACGAAACACCCTCTCAAGCCGCAGGAAACCGTCACCACAATCCGGCACCTTGATGCCCCCATAGCCCTCCTCTCCTCAACCACCACCTGGAGTGATAAACGCTTCAAGGCCACCCTCTCAGCGTGCTGGGCAAGGACAAACGACATTCCAGAAGCACTTTATGTTGGCTTGATCACGTAAGTTTCCTCTTCCCTTATCTCCAAACCACAATTGCTGACATCTCATCCAGATCGGCAGTATGCGTGAGCAATACAATGCCCTTCAAGACAACTCGCGTGTCAAGGAAGTCTGATAGTATAAAGGGGACGATATAATCAGGGTGGTGAATTACCGGCGATTAGGATGCATTTAATGCTGCCGTCTTTACAATTTGCTTGCTGTGGAGGGAGGAGAAGTATGATTCAGACTGGATATTGAAGGCGCAGCGAATAGGCTGGTTATGGCTAAGGCGTGAACTTGGAATGATGAAAAGATAGCCTAGAATGAATGAAGCAAGCTCTATTTCTGTGATGTATTCGTGTTGTTCATCCGAGTCATGCTCAACCACCAAATCCTCAACCTCGTCAGTCTACCAATCTCGCATCGCGATCAGGTGGGAAAACCGAGCGTGTCTTTCTAGGATGAGCGCAAGAAGAGAATCCAAGAGCATTCTCAAGAATCTCTGTTGGAGTCTATGGTAACTATAGTTGACAGCATAGAGCATTTTCAAGGTTTTGTTCTGTCCGAAACGTGAAGCACTCGCAATACTTTTGCAAACGCTAAATCGCCATCAGCAAATGCCCGATCCCCGCTCCTTTCCCAACTCTGATGGAAAGCAACAAAAGAAAGCAAAAGATAGTAGCGTGGGGAGCTTGGTCAGAATTAGGCTCAGAAGAGAAAACATTCCTCACCGCACAATGGCAGGCGCTCTTCAGAAGATAAAGCTCGTACAAAACCCGAACTACCAGAGGTCGGGTCTCAAGTCCTATGTCCACCTGATGAGGAAATGTGAGTAGCCTATCTTAATGCTTCCTACATTAAGTACCCGCAACTGATCCGCTTGATAGGGGGTTTCCAGCCTACCAAGGAGGGTCCGTTCTTCATGGTCGATCGCAAAGTCATGAAGAGACCTGGCACCACGGCGGATGCTGGCAAGGTCGAAGCGGAGGACCCCCAGAATGATTCCTGGTACCTGGCTGAAGTCCAAATTGGCACCCCGCCTCAAACATTGAAATTAAATTTTGACACTGGCTCGGCTGATCTTTGGGTATGTACAGGATACTTGTTTACTTTGAAAAGAGCGCACTGACGAGTACTCAATCCAGGTGTGGTCTACCAGACTGAGTAGTACCATCCTATCCAATAACCATGATCATACCGTTTTCGACCCCTCAAAATCGAGCACGTTCACGCCCACCCCGGGATCAACCTGGAGTATCACCTTTGGGGATGGTTATAGCGCGAGTGGTACCGTTGGAACCGGTGGCGGAAAGTCGATTCGCCACTAAGTATGGGGTCCCCCGGACTCTCGCATTTCGGGGTCGTTCGCCAGGCATCCCACGAGTCCCAACAAGCATGTACTCCTGCTGAAGAGCAGACATTGGTCAAACCAGTGGTTTGATGCGCGCGTGAGAAATGCCGGATGGTGTATGTACCCATCGGATGACCATCGGATGACATGCAAGGATGCTTCCATAACACATGACGTCCAGCACGCATCCACAATTCGATACCAAGTCTAGAACCAAAGGGAGAGACCTCGGCATTACTTTGCATTGAGGTCAGTCCATCCTTGCAGAGCCTGAGACCGAACACCATATGCGCCACTTTGAAAATCACGCAGCCAAGGATTTCTCAACCACAAAGGACGTCCCCTACTAGAGATTAGTTGGGCCGCTACATTACGCCAAGAGCCTACAATACCCGAGCCACCGATGAAATCTGGTGATTTTGGATTCGCGATGAGGTCCGTTTTACTAACCCGACTAACCGAAGAATGACGATGATAACGGAACAGATGTAATTAAAAATTTTTAGTCTTTTTTTTTTATTTTTTTATTTATGGAGGTCTTGTTCTGCTTCAGACATGAAGCGATGAGCTTCATGGAGCCACCCAGCAAGTTCATGAAGGATTCAACTTCACCAACGGGATGTCTTAATCATAAAGTTCATCTCAGTTGCAATAGATATTGTTCTGAACTCCACAATTGCTGATCGAAGTGTTGTTTAATTTATACAGTTATTAATTCATTGTTCGATTTATAATGCAGTAATAGGATAAACACAATTCATTTCTTTAGTAGCATAGTGATTCAATAGGATTCTAAAATGGTATTGAAGCTAATATCGGTCCTGATAGATAAACTTAATCATATAATGCTCTAAACACATAACATCATATCCTGAACAATTAAACTGAGGTATTTTTCAAAGTAACTATCATGTTATTTTTAAATTGTTAGGGTTCTGAGGCAGTATTTTAAAGGACCATATTTGTTTGAGTTTTTCTTTTGTATTCTTGAATAAGAACTTCTATAGAAGTAAGATGTACCACACCTTGAAATTATAGATTAATCATAGTATCAAGATTTGTGACTGTGTCCTCCCTAAAATGTCCAGAATGGATAGTATCCTCAAGAATTGATCCCGCCCTCATTTTCTCCTCTAATGTATCTAAAACTCTATCTGAATCTTCTTTATTAATAATATTCTCAATAACTGCTAATTGTGAAGCAGAATAACCAATGTGAGAATCCCATCATGGTGGCCTTTCAAAATATATTTCATATGGTGTTTTTCCCGGTAACAGTGATCCATAAACCTGGTAATTTAGAGCACAACCAATATCTGGCAATGAAGACACCTAACCTGATGTCCTGTTTCTTCTTTCTAAGCTTGGAACTTTTGCTTTAATGTACCGTTAGATTGTTCCACTAATCCTTGTGTCTATAAATGCCTTAGCCAATCTTTAATAATATTGACCTGAAACTCTTTTATAAAATCTAGCAGTACACCAATAAATTCCCCCCTATTATCATACTATAGTATCTTTAGGATACCGATAACAATGATCCAGTTATTGATTCTCTCAGAAACTTTCTCTACCTTTATGTTTTTCAATACATAAAGCAATGAAAACAAATTAAAATAATTATTAATAATGCATTATCTATTTAAATTACCCATCTAGCTTATTTCCCTTATTGATTAAATCAATCTATACTAGAAATGAAACATTCATTTGATAAAATAAAAGTATTAGAAAGATTTATATGATCAGGCTTTTCGAGAGCACAAATTGCGCGCTCATCGATTATCCATATAACTTCATTTAACATAATGTATCCATATAACTTCATTTAATATAATGTCTATATAATTATTAGTTTTATATTAATGGCTCTTGGTATTACCATGCAAATTTTGGTAATACCACGCAGAATTTTTGGTAATGCCACCTTCCGCCACAGCTGGTTAAGCGGATGCTTGACTTTTAGTGTACAATGCCTAAAGTAATCCCCAGAGCAGTTACTTGGCCACGAAAAATTAAATTCACGCAGTGCACTAGCACTGCAAGTCTAATTATCTTGTTAACATGCAGTTAGTTAAAATAAATTTTATTATATCCAATCGTTGAGCCTTTGTATAATGGAAAACGATCTCATCAATGTGTCTCATTGATATTCTATAGGTGGGCATCTTCTCTATAGTAGGGACTAAGGCGTTGTAGGCTGAAAGTTAAGCCTCGGTTTAACTAGCTATGGTGGAGCAGAACACTACCAAAAATTTAGAGTATGAAGCGTGGTGTTACCAAAAACTCTGCGTTGCGTTATGAAAATTTCACGTGGTAATACAGAGTCTATATTAAATAAGTATAAAAAAAATAGGCAGCTAGTATTTCCACACCCCAAAATGGTACAACTACACCCCCCATAATGATGCAGCCACACCCTCCATAATAGTGCGGCCAAACTCTCCAATTTGTTGCAGCCCCACCTCGACACCGCTATGAACGAACGCAAGAGGAAGGGAAAGCGGACAAAATACAATGTTGTAATTCATTTCCTTTATTATATACGTAGATAAAAAAAGCATCAATACTTTTCCAAGACTTCCTAACCATTTTGCCTAATCATTTCACTGCAGATGTCTCCAGTAATTAAAAAGTTTAAATGATAATTGTTCTCTTCTTGTTAAAAATACAGATTTGTTTTTCAAACCTGGTGGATGTCATTTAGACCTGACCATAGCTGGCTCATGGACTAACAGAGGTCCAAGCAGCATAAGACCAGTGGGAGCTGCAGGATCCAGTTGCATAAAGTGTCAATGTATGTATACATCGTGAAGGTGAATACTATTATTTTCGAACTTTCGATCTTGAATAAGATGAGTGCAAGGTAGACCTGTTGACTGAGTAAATGCTTGAATACATTTCAACAGTAGTAGAGTAGATAAATGCTGGTACTGAATTAGGGTTTTTTGAAGTATGAATAGCATCACTTTGCCAATTAATTTAGCAAAGATCAGAATATTAACATGATGCGGAGCTCATTGTCATTCAACATCCAGCGCAGTATCATGTTCAGCATGTTGATTAGCCAAAAGCATACTTAATTTGTTCAAAACAGATTTTAGATATCCTATTCAGACTTGCAAGTAACTCTTTAGAACCAAATGAGTACTTTCAACTCTTGATATTGCATAATTTCCGAAGTGTAAATTCTGGTCAACCTAACACCGAACCAGGTTGTACTTGAATACTAACCAAGTACTATGTAGATAATCAATAAACTCCCCATAATTACTAACATATTGATCATAGAAATTATCCCATCTTTAATGAAAATCAATGCAAGATGTTAAATCTATAATAACATTCCAAGCTTTAAGAAAGTCATAATGCTTCTGACTTTCACTATCTTTAAAGAAAGGAGATGTATGCTCTGGAACATTCTTATTAACATGCTATATGCAGAGAGTTCTTTTACAAGATAGAAAAATAAGACGAAGGGCATTGATAAGTGCGATCTCACAGTCAGTAATAATAACTGTAGGTAATTAAAACCCAGGCTGATCGAGAATAAATTTTAATTCTTACATAGCCCAATAGTAGTCTTCTTCAGATTCTCCAGAAAGAAGGATATTATAAGGCTCTCAGTATTACGACACCCTGAAATGGTGCGGCCACACCCCCAGAATGGTGCGGCCACACCCCCCAGATTGGTGCGGCCATACTCCCCAGATTGGTGCGGCCACACCCTGCCGCAGGAGCGAAGCAAGACGAAAGGAATAGGAAAGCGCATGTTATTTAATTCGCTATATATAGGAAAGCGCATATCATTTAATTCGCTATGTACATAAAATCAAGTATCTTCCTCGTCGCCTTCCAGTGCTGCTTCAGCCCGCAGTCCTGTTCTTAGTCCTGGGCGACGTCGAACCGGAACTTCAAATGAAGATAGCTCTCTCCTAGTTGAAGAGAGAGGGATCCTTTTGTTTTTCGAGCCTCGTGGACGTCCTTTTGGTTTTGCCATGACTGGCTCATGGATGCGGAGTGGTCCAAGCTGTACGGGCGCAACTGGCGCATCAGGATTCGGTCTAACGAAATACCAATGAGAATGCACATCGTGAAGGTGTATGTCGCTTTTCTCCCATCGACGATCCAAAAGAGTATGTGCACATGGTAGTCCCATGGACCAGGTGAAGCTAGTAGTGCATTGTGGTAAAGGTAAAACTGATAGACGTTGGTACTGGCCTAGGATTTTTCGAAGAGCGAATGGAGTGATTTTGCGAATCAACTCAGCAAACAAGGGAATGTTGATATCATGTGGGACCCGTGCTCGTGCTCGATCCAACTTGCTATCATGCTCTTCTTGTTGATTCAGCAGCAGCAACGCAATCTTGTCCAAAACACTTTTGAGATCGCCTGTAGAAACTTGCAGATAGTTCTTCAGTACCGAATGAGCGCCCTCAACCCGCGAAGTCGCCTTA
This sequence comes from Sabuloglossum arenarium, assembly GCA_022345705.2. NCBI lineage: Eukaryota > Fungi > Ascomycota > Geoglossomycetes > Geoglossales > Geoglossaceae > Sabuloglossum > Sabuloglossum arenarium. The sequence goes on along the minus strand of JAJDMY020000588.1, from coordinate 11,355 downwards.
TTGCCCAGATGAAGATTCTGATCGATCCAAAAGTGAACAATATTCCACTTGAATACTAGCTACGTATCTTGCAAATATCCAATCAACTCTGGATGTTTTTCAACGTGCTCATCATATAAGGCATCCCACCGCCTTACATACTCAATTCGTGAAGGAGATGCCACCACCCCAGCCCAGTCCACCATAAACTTGTCACGTACAGGTCCTTCGTCGAAGTCTTCAGACGCTCTTGACAAGACGTTTTCGTTAATGTGCCAAATGCATAGCATCCTTTTGGCTTGTGGGAAAGTAAGTCGTACTGCACCAATAAGAGCCAGATCTCGGTCAGTAACAATAACACCGGGTAGAACATATCCTGGCTGACTTAAAACCCCCTTTAATGCTTGTATAGCCCAAAGATAATCTCCTTCCGACTCTTGAGCAAGAAAACAGAATCCAACATAAAAGGAAGTATTTAAGTTCGTAGCACCTACAATAACAAGAAGGGGCATCTTGAACTTATTCGTCTTATAAGTGCAATCCATAAGAAGAACATCAGGATAGGCTTTGACTAGTAGAAGAGATCTTGGATGAGCGAAAAACAAGTGTGTAATGTGACCTTCATTATCAGTTTTGAGTTGATGATAATATTCAGAATTCTCCAACTCTGCTACTAATGACTGCGCAGGTGTGAGTCCATTCAAAGCTTCCTGCTTCTGTAACTTTCTAGCATTATATACATCGCCAGAAACAATTCGAAGTTCAGGATCGGCTTGTCGTAATACGGAAAGAATCTGTCGTGGTGCTACTCCAGCATTGGATAGTTGAGTAATTTGAGTTCTAGTACTAGGCTCGAGTTGACGTAGGCTTGGATGTGCAAGGCTAGATAATGTAGACTCATAATTGTGCTCCGGCTTTGGAGTAGACTATAATTATTAGCTAAAGCTAAATAAAAAGAGTATTATCTTACCAGAATCCAACTTCTAAGTGCATTCATCTTCCCAATAGATGAATAAGGACACTCGGTACATCGTGTCCTAGTAAGTCGAACTCGAATATCATTGGTAAGTCCTCTAGCTCTATACTTGCCTCCACGGTCGCATTTAAGCCAGACCTTATATACGTCGCCATCTTTGTTTTTCTTAGACCGAAGCATTGTTATAGCAAAGCCATGCATGGCTGCATGCGCCTGGGCGCTCTCAATTAGCTCTGCTTTTGTTGAAAAGAGCTGATCGGGGGAGGTGTTAAAGGCATTGTATGTTGCTAATTGTAGGCGCGAAATGTGGATGTAAAAGGTTGCGAAAAAATGTGGGCATATGCCCAGACTATGTAGAAAGAGCGGTGAGTAACTAGAACTGCGGCGGGGGCAGGGTGTGGCCGCACCAATCTGGGGGGTGTGGCCGCACCATTCTGGGGGTGTGGCCGCACCATTTCAGGGTGTCGTAATACTGAGAGCCTATTATAAACGAATAAGATAGTATTAATCCAGTATATCTGACAATATAAAGAAGAGGCATTTTGAAACATTATGTTTTATATTTACAGTCCATAAGCAGTACATTAGAATGAGCACGTAAAAGCAAAAGAGACTTAGGGTGAGCAAAAAATACATGAGATATTTATCTAGTATTATTAGTCTTAATATAATATTGATAATCAGAATTCTCAATCTCTCAGACTAAATCTTATACTGGTATTAAGACAAAGAGTGCAGAATGCCTTTGAAGCTTTCTGTAATGATTTGTTAAGCCTAGTTCCGACCTGGGGCTTAAAGGATTCTACATCTAAAAACTTGGGTTGCGAGATGTAATCTCTATTGCTTAGACAGCTGAGTACAAATGACAAAGGGTGATTATTCACTAGAAGTGCAGGTTCGTTACTATAAGTAAACATTTAGGTATTTTGTATTGAGCACACCACTCCTAACTATGGAGGTTAAGTCTCCTTAAGTAATGACTGCCGTGCTAAGAGTATGTATCATAATCACCCTTGATAACTCATACTTTATTATCGAAGGCTTGGTGATCACTTCCCCGATCACCCTGATCACCTAGTGATCATTTCCAAACAATAATGAAATACGTGATTGGATGCTCCTGTTAAGCAAGACATCTTTACGGGCTCATAAGCGATCGTATCAAAGACAATGAATACTGAAAGATATGGCTATGCTAGGACTCTTATATTAAGAAGATCATTACCTCATTCCATCTGGAATATCACCAAACCACACATGTTCTAATAACTATAGACGTTTGGGAGCCCCTTAAGGGGCAGTTAAAGCTACAGGAAATTCATTCCTACTAATGGAAGGTTGGATCCATCCTATATGCTGCCACAATCACCTGGCTGAATGTGGCTCATACAGCCTCAAAACTATTAGAATTCTTGAAAAATCTGGCAGCTGAGCATAAGCAGGTGGCTGAACAGGCTGTTGCATACCTGAATGCAACTTGACGCTATGCTATTAAATATTCAGCTAAAGCTACAGACACCACATTCATATGTGTCAGTAATGTTATTTTCACAGACAATATTCCATCACGCTGAAGTATGGAAGGATAACTCTTTTGTCTATTCAGTGGACCAATCGATTAGAGGGTTACTAAACAGAAAACCATAACAACCTCAAGTACTGAGGCCGAACCTATTGCGATGACCCATACGGTAAAGCAATTGACAAGGTAAAAAAATATTTTTCAAGATATATGCTTCAACCTAGAACATGAATTTAAAATCTACCCTGATAATCAACAAATCATATAAATTATCACAACTACGATACCACAGTTCTTTACGAAGCTATGTTGTGTCGATATATTAAAGAACAGCTTATGTAGGAAGTTCAGGTAGAATAGATATCTATAACCTGGACTCCTACTGCCGATATGCTGGCTGATGAACTTACAAAAGTGCTAACACACTAAAAGCATGAGAAGTTCATAAAACAGCTTAGACTTGTTGATATTAGACATCAATTAGAGAAGGAATAGACTGTTTTACAGCGTTAGCGTGTAGGCATGTCTTGGGCTGAGGGGGTGTGTTGGAAGTAGGGTTGTGACTGTCAATGCACATGTCTGCAGACACGTGCCAAGCTCTTTTGTTTTCTGCACATACATGTAATTCTAGCAACTTCTACATACCTCTACACATATAGCTCAATTCAACAGTACCTTTAAAACATTGACCAGAGTTCAACAGACTGCCTGTTCAGCCCAACCAGTAACTATTTATTAGATTTTTTGAAGGGGTGATGAAACAAGCAAATTTACATACTAGTTCTTGCCCCTTCGCACATTTTCGGTTTTGGGGATTCTTGGAGGAATAGCATATACAGAAATGAGTTGTTTTCCAGTATATACATGAAAAGCCATCAAAAACAGCTTTTTCCCAGATACAAGCACTTCGAGAAATGGAATATACTAAGATGAAGGGCAACTATGTCACTTGTGATGGGGACGGCTGTGTTAAAGGGGGGAATGTAGGATTGTTCTCCTGGGATTTCCTCGTTGTTCCTTTTTCTAGCAGAATATGATATCTATCTACTTTTTCCCGACGGCCACGGTCGCGTTCCTCAGGTAGCCATCGCATTTCTCAGGCTACTTGGGATTCCCTCTGGGTCAAGGTAGTGGGTCAAGGTAGTGTGGCTCAGGCCGCACGGGATTTTTTCTCTCCCGGACTTTCTTCTCTTCAGATCGCGTCACTAACGCCATCGCTGCAATCGTGCGGCCTGCTGCCGACCACACGAGACCTGCTGCCGGCCATGTGAGATAGTTACTCATCAGCCAGAATAAAATAAATTTACCAGTGATATTTCTTGGAAATTTCTAGCGCTATCATATGTATATCTCTCTATGCAGCTAGTTCCCAGTGATTTCTGTCTGTCGCCCCACAGCCAGATCACCTGACTTGACCACCCCAACAAATCGATTAAGCTCTGTTTCTCTTGTCTCCGTTTCTCTTGATCTCCACTTCTCTCGCCGCTCCACTTCATCTCCACTTCTCTTGATCCCCGTTCCCTTGATCCCCGTTCCCTCGATCGCCGCTCCTCTTGATCCTCGCTCTTCTCAATTCCTGCTTTTCTCGATCCCCGCTTCTCCCTACCTCCGCATTATGGGTCGCAAAGGTGGCAAAGGTGCACACCGAAATGCTTTATCCCTGGATTCGTCCATGGGAAATTTAACCTTAACCCTTAAGACTGAAAAGGGGCAGTCTTCGATGGCTTCCGATGGGGTGAGATTACTTATGTTACTTAAATGTGTCTTTCTAATCATATTTAACAGGACGATGAAGTCGATTTGGTCGTTCACGACCGAGTGGCTACGAAACCAGATACGAACATCAGAATAGCCGCCCAAGAGGCCCTCAGTACCGCCCTACGAAGTGCAACATACTCTCAAGTTGGGGAATTGCTTGTGTATGGGAACTCACTCGGCCATACTATCCTTGCGGAACGAGATGAGTACAGATTACGATGGGACAATTTGGAGGCGCGGGTTTCCGACCTGAAGAAAAAAATTACCAGTCAGGACGGAGTGATTTCCGACCTGAAGAAAAAAATTACCAGTCTGGATGGAGTGATTTCCGACTTGCGAGCTCAAGTGAAGGAGCTTGGAAGTGCTTGTGAGGGTTATCTGCAGATTCGGTCGCGGTTTTTAGACAAATTTCGACGAGACATCCTGAAGGATCCTAATGTGAAGTGGATTGAAGCAATAGGTGCTGGAAATAAAGCTGCGCACAATGGGGACGCAGTAACCGATGCGGGATTGTATGAGACTGGTGTTAGAAAGGATCAATCTCTAATGTGCAAAGTCTATGGGTTAACCGCTCCCCAAATTCTTTATTTAAGTACGTATTGATCCCCCTTCTCCTAGGTACCAGTGTCCTTATATGATACATAGGTCGCACCGGGGACTACAAAAGCATCAGTATCCTAAATGCTCGGGCAACTTTAAAGTCAAATAAGGAAAAGCTTATTCCTGAAGAGATTGAGGATGCATGGAATGCGTACGTTGCACAATTGGAGTCGAGTTGGGGAGAAGCCCCGACGGAAGATCCACAGTCTGCTCTTGGGCGGACTTATTATCAATTTTGGAAGGTGTATGGACTGCGCCAGTAGTGGCAGTAGTATTGCTCAGGTGGCAGTGAGTGTTTAATAGCTTAAGTTCAAATATGTGATGGTGGGATGCTCTGTGGACTTGTGGACAAGAGGGGAGGGATAGATGGCGGGATGCATTTTTGCACAGAATTGGTGCTGATCCGAGGGTCGTTGCGGCGGTCTGGCGGTCCCTGGGATATTTGTCCGGTCACTGCGATGCTGGTCTGCAGTCGCTAGGATATTTGTCCGGTTACGACGATGCTGGTCTGTGGTCGCTGGGATATTTGCTCTGTACTACCAAGGGCCAACACAGATTCAAACGATTACAAAAACATTTATCGCAGGATAGATGGAATAATGAGAAAGGTCTGGCTTGTACTAGTGATGACCACCAACCGCCGCCGACCGCCAATGGCCGCTGATGGCTGCTAATAACTGATGCACCAGTGTTTGCCGGTTCTCCAGATAGCCTTGCAAATACTTATATAACTGATATTTCCTTGTGTTTACTATAGCAAATACATGTTGTATATTTACACAGTGTTAAACCTGCATATGGACGGCTGTTTCCCCGCTGCTGCTGCTGCTTTCTCCGCTGCTACTGCTGCAGCAACTGCTCTCCTGGTTGTTACTGTTGCTTTCCTTGCTGCCGCCGCTAATTTCTCCGCTGCTGTGACCGCTCTCCCTGTTGTTGCTGCTGTGACTGTTCTTCCTGCTACTATTGCTGCTCTTGCTGTTGCTATTTCTGCTCTCTCTACTGCTGCAACTGTTCTTCCTGCTATTGTTGCTCTCCCTGCTGCTGCTGCTACTCTCTCTGCTGCTGTTTTTTTTTTGGCGACGCATATTGCCACGGGGCGATATGCTAATGCCACTGGGCAAAAATGCTAATGCCACGGGTTCGCCAAATCACAGTTAAGCGACTGCCTAACTCCAATTAACAATACTGCCTAGCCTTGATTAGGGAATCGTCACTCAACGCCTAAATTCTGGTTGGGTAAATCAGACATCTGACGACTGCGCAGTAGCATATCGCCCCGTGGCAATATGCGTCGCCTTTTTTTTTTTAATTGTCGCTCTTAATATCTACAGTCCATTCCCACTGCGCTATATACCGTAAGCATGCCGCCACCAACACGACCTGCCCATTAGTCCGACTACGTCATATTGCGACGACTACCCTAGAGGTCGCCATTGCAGATTTCTCTGACATTGAACTCAAGTGTTGTGGTGCCTTGATGTCGCTCGCTACGAGCGCATTGTTCATGCGTTCGCATAAACTACGCTCCCCTGATCGTCATATTGTATGCTATAGGGCCGCGTATGCTTAATGTGGCATACTCGGATCCGAGCATTTGGAAGCCGCTGGTTCCGGCCTCTGTTGTGAGGCGTAGCCTTATGACATTCCATTCAGGGGTACTCACCGGAGCAATGCTCGACCGAACATCTCGAAGTCCGAGCATTGCTCAGCTGAGCAAACCACAGGCCATGGCACCTCGTAGGAGGTGCTCATGACGTCCATTCTTTCGGCCGTATCGCATACGGCTTCCTAATTCGGAAGAAGGTTTTGGATCCTTCAGCCTCGTCTCTTGGCACATAGCCATTTTCCTTGTCCTGGCTTCGAGCTCTCTACGAGCACCATCGTGTTTATAAAGGACTTGCCATACTTCGGCGTTCCATGAGCAAGAGCCCGAGAAGCTCTTCACCATGCTCTTGGCGGCGGTGGCTTGTGGCAGCCCTCCTTTGCCAATGCTCAGGCCGCCGTCACTTCTTACATTTGACCTAGGAGCATATAAACTCCCAGGTATGCCCTCGTTTTGTATCTAAGTCAAGCAATTCAATATATTCTATTCGAGCCTAATTACATACTACCTCCGTATTTCGTAACCTGCTCTCAATAGCCTCATCCTCTCGTTTTGGGCGCTCTAGATAGCGCAGGCAATTGCCTATATATAGGAGGCCGTGCCTCGTAGTTAGATACTCAGTTCAATCAATACATTCGTTTACCCCCTAAGCACCTCAATATACGAGTATACAAGCCCCCTTTCCATACATGTAAAATATTCTAGCCTGTCTACAACATCAAGCAAATATCACTTCTGGGGGAGATTGATGCTGTTCTGTGGAAGAATAGTCCCAGCCATGCTGGGCATATCGGACTGTTCACGGTTCGGCCCATCTACTACACCGAAAAGCCCAATGCCGTACGGGCCCCTAGTGTGCGGCTCGGCCGCTGCATGGGTGCTGGACCTGGACCCACTCTCCATCAAGCTAGACCCAGACCCACCATGCGAGCTTATTACACGTCCTTCCGCTTGAGAGGGGCTGTTGCTGCTTTGTTGAGGGATCGTCCCAACCGCGTTGCTGGCCATGCCGGGCCACCACTCGCCGTATGGCCCATCTACTACGCCTAAAAGCCCAATGCCGTACGGTCTGCTGTCGGACTGCTGGCCACTGAGCGGCTCGGCCACCACATGAATGCTGGACCTAGACCCACTCTTCATCAAGCTAGACCCAGATCCGCCATCCGAGCCTATTACATGTCCTTCCGCTTGAGGGGGATTGTTGCTGCTCTGTTGAGGGATCGTCCCAACCGCGATGTCGGGCCGATGCTCACTGTGCGGCCCATCTACTACACCGATAAGCCCAATGCCGTACGGGCCCCTGCTACTGCTGTAGGGCTGCTGGCCACTGTAAGGCTCGTCCGCTACATGAGTGCTGCCACCCTCCACCTTGCCCCCGCCAGTCCCACAGGCTGCGGCGGTTGTGCTGCTATACGACCTCCCTACCGAACCACCCCCATCCCAGGCGAAAGGCTCTGAGCGGTCAACCTGAAGAGTTGGAGGCTCCTCTCCTACTGCGGTAGCGAGTTGGGAAGAGCCGGCGTGCAGTTCCCGCCCACCAGTGCCGGGGTCCTTGGGCGTATCCAATCCTTGGGTGGTGGAACTGTGTGCGTTCTGGACATGTCTGATGAGACCATCCCTGACCGGATACGGACCGCCGCACTCGGGAAGAGGGCAAACCAGGACGGCCGAATCGGGCATTGAACGTACAATAATTCCAACTAGAAGGTCTGCAATTGTAGTTCATCGGGGCAGTCTTTTTCTTCAGATCCTCACGCGAAATTGGAGTCATTTCGTGTGCATTCATCTCCTCGTGTCCCCTCTTCTTTCTCCTAGGCCATGCGATCAGCTTTTTCGGGCCACCTCGCAGTGAGGGCGGCTTCCCTCCCCGCCAATCCGGCAATTCTTTTCGCATACTCCTCCTTGTAAAAGGCCAAAAACTCAGCATTGGTAGGCATGATGTAAGGTAAGTGAGAGGCATAATAGTTTAGGTAACGTTGTCGAGGCGGAGGCGGAGGCGAGTGACGCTTCGAGGCGAAAGTGAAGTTGTCGGGGCGGACGTAGTCGGGGTGAGGGAGGGTATGATGAAGCAAGCGTGGAATTGAGCGTGGAATTGAAGAGTAAACGGCACAGCTTCAGATGTGGAACGGAAGTGGTGACTGTTAAGTATGAAACTAACAATAGATAGACGTGGGTGCTACTGAGGAGTTGACAATGGAACTGTTGAGCTATTGAATACCTTGTTTACTCACTATTTAGCAGGCCCAGTTAACTTTTACGGGCGCGTCTCAGAACAGTCATTTTCGCCAGTCGGATCTGGCCAGACAGATTGGCTATGCGGAATCATTTTTATGCAGCTGCTTGGACATGCAGAGTCACATTTGGGAGTGCGGTGTTGCATTGCTTGGGGTGCGAGGTCGGCATTCTACACCGCTTTTCCATTCCAATATTCTAACATGTTAGAAACCATCACCTTCTGTAGGACCGAAATAGATATTATATATTCGTCTAAATTGCAGGTAGAATACGTCTTTTGTTTTATCCACTCTGTCACGATGCACACTCTTAGCACGATAGTAGACACCACCGGATCGGTATCCTTTTCCTCCATTGCCTTGCCTCATCGCCAACCTCTCATAAACGACAATATAGTCGGACTTCCTGGTAGACTGAAATTACCGCCCTGAAACGAAAATGGTGTTTGTTGGAACGGGAGCCGCATGGTCACGAAGAAGGCCTGTGGTGATAGGTGACGTCATGTATAATCACCGGTAGGAGCAATCCGCTAGGTTGCAAAGTTACCGTGGTAACTCCCCCTGTTTCAGAACTTTGCCACCTAATTCCCACTTCTTGAGCTTCTTCTTCTGTTTTAACACAACACACATGTCACATAATGCTCCATAGCTTAATAGAATCCGTTCTACATGATCATTAACCTTATATTCCTACAGTGTTCCCGATCTCTGGGCAGGTATCGACCAACGTTACGTTTTGCCACGATTTGTGGCTGCAACTTTGACAGCTTCCCAGCGGCGGAGTTCCTTCTCGGCGTCGACGATGGTTTGTTGGTTAGAGCGAAGGGCGTAGCCCAGGCGGAGGATATCTTCGGTGGACAGGGATCCGGTGTGGGGGCAACCCTTGGGGATGAAGACCTTTGGGAAGAGTGTTAGGAGATCGATTGGCGGATTGTCAGCTTGTGGCTCTTTGGAGGAAGAAGGTGAGACAGGGGCAGCGACGCCGTCATAGTCGGTGTGGCTAAGCCATTCCCACTTCTCAGATTCAGCGACGCTGGAGATGCTGGAGACAACTATTGTTTTGCTCCTTACTGTAGGCCACCAGACATTTGAGGCCTTGTAAAGGAATTTGGCGAGATCGTTGCGGGAGGCCTCGCAGCCATGACTGACAAGTGGCTCCAGGAGGTTGACGACCTCTGTACATGTCGCCCCGACCATCTCTCTCGCTGCTGTCTCGGCGTCCTGAATTGCATAGCTAGATGTCAAGATTGATCGGCAGAGGAGCTCTGCCACCGCATCAGCCCCGCAGTTATTCATCACGTAGTTCCTCATATGTTCGTCCTGAGAAGAGCATCGTGGGGGGTAAAACGGTCTAAAGATGTTAACGATCAAAGTGCCGGAGGGTATCGAACGAGCTGGCACGTCCTCCAATCCCCGTGTGAGTTTTGCGACCTGGAAAAGTCACGTGTATAGGTGCCGTACGTTTGGTCCAGAAAAGGAGAAGAAAAAATTATTGTTGACCACATTAATCAAGCCCCTCAAAGCTCTCTAAGCTTGTGCGCTAGTACCTAAACCTCACGGCTCTGACATGTTTGCACTTGTAAGCTCGAATGACCACAAGCTTGTCTTGCTTAGACCAACCATCAGGGTCAGAATTGGGCTAGTGGAAGCCCTTGCCACGAGCGATGCGCCAATCGTAGCCCCTTAGCCACTCGCCGCCACAGAGTTTCTTGATACGAATGTCCCGCTCAGAGACCTTCATTCCTAGGTCTAATTCTATCCATTCATCAGTCTCAGATTGTAGTTAGACGTGACGCCTTCGCTTCTCACCGATAAACAAAGCAAGTATCTGCCTCGCGGACCAATATTCCCCTCTTTCCCGGTTCTCAGTCTTCCATGACCCACCCTTCGCCATTTCCACAAGGCCTCCCCAAGGGACCGTCTTGAACTCGAACAGCTAAGGAACGCTGTCTATGTTGGGAATCAAAGCTGCCGCCTATGTTGAAATCGAATATTGATGATGTCAAAGGGATCAAGATTTTGGAGTAATCCGCTTCTAGAGCTGGGTTGAGAATAGTGCGGCAAGCAGAATCTTGCTCTAGAAAAGGACAGGCTCCTAGAAGAGGGAAAGGGCCACTTAAATGCCTTTTGCAATATTCAGGTCATTCTGCTCTTGCCGCTTGCAGGGTCATGCATTGATTTGTGTGCCTACGGCTGAGTTCGAACCCTGAAGTTCTAAAGGAAGAATTTGTCTCACAACACCTGAGCGAGGTTATGTACGAATCCCTTCCTCCACGCCGCTGGTTCCTCTATCTACAACTCGACCCGCTTCAAGCTACCCTGCTAGCCTTCACAGCCTAAAAGATGTATATTCTATTCGTTCTCATAATTGTATGCTAGCGAAAGCGTGTCCTCCATTGTTGGCAGTTGCACCATTGCTTGAGTGACCAGTTAAAAAGAGAATTTTCGTGGGAATCGCCTAGACTCTGAATTTTCAATAGCGGGGTAAGTTGAATCGTGGCGTGGGTACGCGGTCTTTTTTGATGCATAGGAAATATGCCGGTGTCGTAATTACGCGAACTCTTACTGGACACTATGCCATACGAGACATGCTGAGGCCGGTTGTGTCTGTTCTGTCCGAGTTGTCAATCAGGCGATTTGGTCAATTCGCTATCCAGTTGATCAATCGGATGGAATTGATCAA
>JAJDMY020000587.1:0-22897 GCA_022345705.2 Sabuloglossum arenarium | reverse complement strand
CGCTGCAAACCTCCCGGGCAGTCGGGTTCGACGCTCCGAACACGATGTTCTTATCCGACTGCCCGGAAACAGGCCGGGAACCACCTTGGAGTCCTTGAGCGCCCAAGTGCCGATAACTGGTAAGGAGGAATGGTCGGCTGCCTGGGATGCCGTCGACTACAGATTTGATGTTCGGGAATGTCTGGGAAGCCTCCAATTCGACGAGTGGAAGACGACAACTACCAACGAAGGACAAAAAATAAACAGGACTCTTGAATACATCCGCTATGAGACGAAGAAATATATTGAAAGGAAGGCTGTCCAGAGGGCGCTCAGAGAGTGTGCTACAATCCTATTGGAGCGTCGGAGCAGAAGGACCTCGACCTGTCTCGATCAGCGATGACCTTGGAAGATGCTCATTTCAAGAAAGGCCAATACAAAGAAGCGGAGGATATTTACCGGCGAGCGTTGGACAGTAGAGAGAAGGTGCTGGGTGGAGAGCACCCCATAACGTTGATGAGTGTCAACAGCCTTGCCACAGTGCTGCGGTCACTACCGCCTAGCGGAGGTGATGAGCTGGCGAGCACTGAGGGGTTTAGAGAAGGCGCTAGGGAAGTAGCACCCCCACTCACTCAAAGGTGCCGATAGCCTTGCCTTAGCGCTTCAGAAACAGGGTAAGTACGAGTTGGCGGAGGCGATGGCCCAACGAGCGCTAGAAGGAAGGGAGAGGGTGGTTGGGAGAGAGTACTGTGGAGGCCGGGGGTTGCCCGGGAAGTGGTGGTTCGGGGGCTCCCCGCGAAGTGTTTTGCGTGGTCTTAGCGACGGGACCCCTTCTTAGTTTCTCCTCGTAGCTAGCTAATACACCATCTTTCTACCTCCCGAGACGCCCACCGAAAGCTCCACAGTACCCAGATACGTTGGCTAGTGTTAACATGTGGCGTTGGTGCTCAAGGCCCAAGGCAAGTACGAAGCGGCGGAGCCAGTAGCTCAACGGGCGCTAGAGGGAAGGGAAAAGGTGCTCGGGAAGGAGCACCCAGATACGCTTACCAGTTCCAATAGCGTGGCTATGGTGCTTGTGGCTCAAGGTAAACATGAAGCGGCGAAGGTGATGGCCCAACGGGCACTAGAGGGAAGGGGGAAGGTGCTTGGGAAGGAGCACTCGGATACGCTTACCAGTGCCAACAGCGTGGCCATGGTGCTGTGGTATCAGGGCAAGTACGAGACGGTGGAGGCGATGGCCCAACAGTCGCTAGAGGGAAGGGAGAAGGTGCTTGGAAAGGAGCACCCGGACACTCTGAGCAGCATCAATATGGTAGCCTGGGGGCTCGAGGGACAGGGCAGGTATGAGGCGGCGGAGGCAATGGCACGGCGGGGGCTAGAAGGTAGGGAAAAGGTGATTGGAAAGGAACACCCTGACACACTGGATAGCGTCGATCTCTTGGCCCGAGTGCTGTACAGTCAATCCAAGCATGATTTGGCGGAAGCGATGAGCAGACGGGTACTTGAAGGGAGAGAGAAGGCGCTGGGGAAAGAGCACCAGAACATAGTGGCCAGCATCGATCGCTTGGCCAAAGTGCTGTACTATCAATCCAAGCAGGATTCTTTATCTGAAGGTCTTTAGAACATGCCACACTGGTTTACTGTAGTCCTAGTCTATACGTTTAACTAGCTTCCTTATAAAAGCCCCAAATCATCGAAGCTAACCAACCCAGGGCAGGGAATTTCCATGCCCTCTCAAAGTATTCATTTGCAGGTGCTTAAGTTGGGGTAGACTATCTTATCGCTAAAGCTGTTTGTAACACAGAAGTGAGCTGTGTCTTTAGAATAGCTATCATACCGAGTCTTATTTGTGATTAAATAGCGATATCATATCTCAAAGAATCGGAAGGAAGGTCAGGTTGGAGAATCTATTACGCTCTGAATTGTTCCTCGGACTATCCTAGCCTTGCTCGCGTAAAGGCTCGATTGGGTGGGTTAAAGTTACTCTCCCTGAAAACATTCAGACCGAGCAATTAGTGACGCCAGGAAATGGACTGTGCAGCAGAGACGAACCGGCTGACAGCTGCTCTACTAGGACTTGTACTGGACAGATATCCTAGACCGTAACCGCGGAGAAGCCTAGCGCCATGTCTCACCACCCCCCTCACCGGCACGAAGTTCCAGATCGCAAAACCCCCACAACCCCCATCATCCATAGCAAATCCGTCTTCCTAGCCAAGCCAAGCCAATTGTGATTGGAGTAGGGGTGAAAATTACTTTGGTTGGAACCTGCACCCGAACTGATAAAGTTCGTGTGGCTTTCGCACGATAGGCTATCACCGCAAGGCTGACATCTCGCTGTTGGTGGCTAAATGCCGGACCATTGGAATTGGAGCAAATCTTTCCTCTCAAAAGCGGGGTCATCGCTGACTCGTTATCAGCCCATCTGCTTTCTCCGTTCAAAGTCACACGTTCTGCCTTGGCTCTCATCAGCAACGTCCTCAAGCCGTACCGAGTACGTAATCCACAGAGGTCATGAATATCGGATGCAGTATTGGCGACTTCATCACGCTTGGAAAGCTCGCTTGGAATGTGTACAGGGCTTGCAGAGAGGCGCCCGAGAGCTTTTTCAACATCTCTGTGGAGGTTCAGTCTCTTCACGCTGTGCTCAAGGTGGCTGAAGAAAACCTCTTCACACAAACCCCATCACCAGAGGAGCAAGCAAGCCTGAAGGCGGTCGCAGATGGATGCCAACATATTCTTGAGGATTTGCAGACACTCATAGAGAGATACGAGAGACTCGGGACACAATCCCGGCGAACTTGGGATCGGGTGAAATGGCAAGCAGAGAATATTTCGGAGTTGAGGTCTCGGCTTACATCGAACATTGTGATGCTCAACACCTTGATAAGGTGCGTAAGCTATATGCAGTCGAGAAACAAGTACTGATGACTAGTTGAAAACTCTCAGTACGTCCCAGGCCACTGTCGGAAAGAAGCTCGAAAACTTCATGCGAGACTTTAAGGAAGGAAAGCGCCAAGGTTCCATCATCACGCTTGACTCGCTTCCTTCAGGTCAAAAGCAGAAGTGGCGCCTCATAAGAAAGGATTTGGAAGAAATCGGCATTACTGTGGCCGCTTTTGATGCCAACAAGGACTTCATCATTAACTGGTTCACAGAGGCTGTTGCAACCGGAGCCTTTGAGGAACAGGCGTCTGACGATGAGCCAACAACGGATGAATGCGAAGAGCTAGATAACCAATGCCCCTTACAAAAGGATTCTCCAGACCCCCCCGCTGTAGAACCGCGAACTAAGGAGCCTCGGGTTTCTCGGGTCACTGGGTCTTCGCATCGGGGCTCCAGGGGATCCCGTAATGCCACAGCCGCGCCTCCAACTGTTGTCGCCAGCCCTCAAGCCCAACCGGTGAGGAATGTGAGGAGCCAACCATCTTCAACTAATACCGCCACACCTCCAAACCTGGCGATAAGAAATGGAAAGGTCCGGCTGCCACCCACAAACCAAAAAGATTCTCGTTCAAAACGCCACGTTCCACGGATTGCTGCAATAATGGCTGTGTTATCTCGTCCCCAAAGCAACTTTGAAAATGCCATGAATGAAAAGAATTACGCCAGAGCACGGGAGATACTAAACGACGACACCAAAGCAAGAGTAATTAATTTAGATAGAGCACTGCATCTCGCTGTGCGGGGAAAGAATGAGGAGATAACCCAATTGGTGCTCGAGAAGGGCTGCAATATTAACGCCAGAAATCAAAGGGGCGAAACAGCTCTAGTGATCGCTGTCAGGGACAACAACGAGCAGATTGTTCGGCTGCTGATCGAGAAGGATGGCATCGACGTCGAGGATGTCCTAGTTATCGCTGCGCATATTGGGAATGAACAGATTGTCAGACTGCTGCTCAATAAGGGCGCCGACATCAACGGCCGTGATGATACCGGCAAATTTGCGTTGCACAGCGCTGCGAATGCCGGAAACGTGAGGACCGTTCGATTATTGCTTGAGAGGGGTGCCGACGTCAATGCCAGGAGGGAGGGGAAATACAGCACTGCGTTGTCGATTGCGGAATTTCGCAAGCAGGTACAGATCATTCCATTTCTTCTCCAGAAGGGTGCTACCGCCGATGCTAGTAACGTTGCACTGCTGCTGTCCGCTGCGGAGGAGGGAAAAAGAGGGTTGGTCCAAGCGCTGGTCGATAATGGCTTAGATCCCGACACCCCTGGGCCGGATGGAAAATTTGCATTGCATATGGCCATAAGGGTCGGAAAGGTGGAGATTGTCCGCCTCCTGTTAGAAAAGGGTGCCAACGTCAATATCCGCAGTGCCAAAACCCCTCTCTCCGCGCTGGACATTGCGATAAAGCAAAGGAACGAAGACGAGCGGAAATCATGGGGCCCGAACCCGCGGGAAATTGCGGAGAATATAATTGATATGCTTGTGCTCGGAGGCGCCACCGTCAGCCCAAATAACCAAGCGCATGTCGATATTATGTACGATGCTTCGAAGTCTGGAAACAGACCTATCGTCCGAGCACTGCTTCAGAACGGCATGGATGCCAACGCGGTTGGTAGTGCCGACATGCCTGTGCTGCACCCCGCTGTAAGGTCTGGGGATGTGGAGCTGGTCCGGCTGCTACTCGAGAATGGTGCGGAAATCCCCTTCCAGGATTTATTCTCCGGCGAGACGGCGCTGGATATCGCGAGTGCGAGTGGGAATCGTGAGATGGTTAAACTGCTAAACGAGAAGGGCGCTCGACCAACCGTCCAGTCTGACCGTCCTGAGCCCTCACGACCAGCCGCTCAGTCCAAACGCCCCAAGCCCCCGAGACCAACCATCAAATCTGACCGTCCTAAAAATCGGACGAGAAGGAGGAGCTCGAGCTATATATGAGTTAGCTACCAAAAACACACTTTCCAAAGGTAGGATGAAACGTTTGAAAACACCAGGCTACTCGTTATAGGAGGCTTACCATCACCCAAAAGGCAATTCGAACACATGAACTACTATCCCCGAACGTGGCTGGGTTCAAGAGATTCGATGGGGGGGTTTCATGAGATTTCGGGAGGGTAGTTATTTTGGGTCGGGGTCGTCGTTTCTTCCATCTTATCTTCTTACTCGAGTTATGAAAGCGTTAGGAATGCACTGGGATGTTGTATTACGATTTCAGCGTGAAAGGGATGGGGATCATAACTTTGGATCGCTGACAGAGTTGGTATGTGGTTGGGATTTCGTTTAAGCCTCAAGGACTGATTATTCTAATCCTTTTTTTTTTATTTTATTGTGGTAATAAACTGCCATGAATTTAGTGATGAACATGATGATCACTCTATCCTATATGATCTATCTTGGGATAGTTATTAAGAAAATCGAGCCAGTAATCTTTTCTGGCTATCGAGGAGATACGCTGATGGAATGTTTCCTTGCAAAAAGTGAGTAAGGTTTCTTAGGATATTGGAGGAAGAAATGCTTAACTACCACCACCAGTCCCAGCTCTGTGGCTCATCCCGAACGGAACCAGTAAATACTTTACTCCCCATATCTTTCTTTCGCCATTGACATAATCAAATCACATGCCAAAATGGTAACTCCACACTGGCGCAGTGATGGAGGAAATTTCTCGATCGTTTCTCTCAAACAGCTTCAGTCATCAAGGCATTATAGCCATCAGAAGCAGTACAGTTTTCCATCATGTTATCGAGGGTACCCAGTAACACGAATGCCTGATAAATGGATATGCGGTAGATAGAATAGTATGCTAGACGCTCAAATTCGGATCGAAGCACACTCCACGAATAACTATGCCCCGCCTAAGCCCAGTTAAAACCCCCACCAAGAGTTGGCGATCGAGGGTTCCAAACCGATGACATGCACAAACAGTATGCTAATTCTATCAAATTTAACTTTGCTTAATGTACTCTCGCATGCATGCTATCGGCCACGCTTGGAAAATCTTCAAATTTCTGGTGGGGAGATACATTTTTGAATGAATATGGATTCCTGGTTGGAGTTGCCATTTTGACCTGGTGGTATTACCGTCTCTACACGTGGCAATACCGAGACCCTTAGGCTAGCTAGGGCTCACGCTCAGTGACTCTGAGGAACATCTGTGACTGCAGCCAGAAACCCATGTTTCTGCTTTTCCATGGGTTGGTGGGGTTGATGATTGAGAATTCGAAGCGACGGAGGAGCTTTTTGGGGTGGTTAGTTCAGTTTGTGTGTATAAGGAGGGGGATACGAGATGATGTGGGTGGCAGGGGGAGAGAGATAAATAAGGGGTTTTTCCTGAGATTTCTCACCTCAAAAGTAATCTTCCTTAACTCAATCATCGCCACATTCTTCCCCAAACATATATACCCTCCACTCCCGAAACACATATCCGCCGTCTTCTCCATCCTCTTCCTCCTCTCCCTATCCACCTCACCCTCCAACCACCTCTCCGGCCTCCAAACCCCCGCATCCTCCCCAAAAACCCCCTTATTCCTCATTAACCCCCACATACAATAACCCACGCCCGTCCCGCCCGGCACCCACTTCCCATTTAATGTATCGCCACCAGGGGGCACATTCTTGGTGAGGAGACTAGGGATGGGAGGATGGATGCGGAGGCCTTCGCGGATGCAGGCATTGAGGTAAGGGAGGGTTCGGAGGAGGGAGTCGGGGACTATGGTGTCGAGTGGATGGGGGGAGGTTCGGAGGAAGGCGTGGATTTCATGGAGGAGGGTACGGTGAGTTTGCGGGGAGGTTATTATGTAAAGAAGGGTGGCACGGAGGGCGGCTGCGGTCGTGTCGGTACCAGCGATGCTAAGGGGGTAGACTAGTTGGTTATGTGTGTGTGCGAGGTTTTTAAAGAGGGAAAAGGAAGGGGGAGCGTACATTTGAAGGAGGCTTTCGGCTTCTACTTCTTCTTGGGTGAGACCGTGGCGGATGAATGAACCAAGCATCTATGTTCAGTTAGAGAGGAGTTAGATGACGGTGGCTGCAAAAGGCAGTGGGCAAACTCGGATTCAGGGTCGAAAAAAGGGGGGAGAACTCACATCCTTCAGAACCTTCTTATTCGGCCCAAACCTCTCCGCAACAAGCCTCTTTGAAACTCTAGCCAACACAATACGTCAGCAAAATGATCCATTCAATCTCCACAGCAACCCCCCCTCGCCCCCCCCCAAAAAAAGGCCCACCCGATAATCTTCCCCATCCCAATCTCATCCTTCTCACTCGGCATCACCAATTTCCCCACCCACGGCACCTGAAACACTCTGATCAACCCCGGAAACACCGACACCCAACTTATAGACGGAGCCTTTTCCTCCACCGTTTTGATATACCCATGCACATCGCTATCAGTGGGGAGGTCGCCAAAGGCTTCCCCGAAGGCGATGTCGCTGATCACATCCAAGGTGAAGTATTGGGCTTTGCGCGCGAAGTCGAGTGGGCGGAGAGTGGTGGGGGTGGAGAGGTAGGAGGTGGTGATTAGACGGATGAGCTGGTGGACGTGTTTGTCGATGGAGCCTTCGAGGTGGGTGTTTTCTTTACCGGAGTACTAGAACAACGTAGCTGTCAAAAAACCTGTTCCTAAAGCTCCTTGCGCCGTCAGAATTGAGGGAGAAGACGTACACCCGCTGCCATCTTCGTCCTCAGTTCTCGATGTCTCGCCGGGTCTGTGGTGGAGAGGATGTTATCGCGATAGGGATCCATCCGCCCGGCTTTATAGATCTCAGACTTCGTGTAGGGCGACCGCACGCCATTGATCCGTATGAGAATGTCTGGATCATTCGTCATGAGGTCGTTGCCGCTGATGCGAACTATGGGGCCTTAAGTGATAACCGCCAACGATATGCCGCTCAGCATTTTTCTCATGAAGTCTCGAAAAACTAGAGTTTTCCTGCACATGTGATCTCACATACCGTACTTCTCACACATGTCCTGGTACCCAGCGTTCAGCGTGCCCTTCGCCACTCCGTGCATCATCCACAACCTCCCAAATTTTGCCAGAAAGGGACCTGGGAATTCGCGCAAGCGCCAGTAGACGCGGAGGCGGTTTATGAACAGCCATGTCACCAGTGAGGCGGCAAGGATGTAGTAGCGCAGGGAGGCGAGGAGGGGGAGGAGGGTTGAGTTGCTGGGGTTGGTCATGGTGGTGGTGGTGGTGGTGGTGGTGGTGGTGGTGGTGGTAATGTTTGCGGGATGCGGTGGTGGTGGTGTGGGGCGAGCGAAGGGCTCCAGTGGAATATTTAACTATGCGCCTGGGAAGCAGAAGGAAAGAGCTAGGGAATCTCTTCCTTTCTCTGGTTAAGATCTTCTCTGTGGGAGCATGTTGTTATGAGGCTCCTCGTGGTGTTAAGTGCTCGGACCATCTTGTTGTTTTGTCTCCCACGCAACACATGTCGCATAACATTAGATAGAACTCACTTAAGTATCAACTACTTCTCTCTCAACTCTGTTTTCTACGTCCGCTCCAACATTCTCCGGCTGGGAAAAGCATTATGCTATGAAGGAACACCTGGCCTGTGCCCGCATATCGTTAGCTCGCCAACCCACGTTTGGCAGGTGGGGTGGTGTGTCTGTGGATGGGAGTCGAGGGCGAGGGGAAGAAATCGGTTGGTTTGCGGGGACGGGAACGGGATCTCTCGTTTTTTCTCAAGGAAAGGTAGATATCCTACCGGCGGATGTACGCAGCCTGCCCATCCCACTGCTGCATGGTGGTTATTCTTGTATGGTGGGTCCTAGTCAGCCGGTTTCGCTTTTTTGGCTGTTTTGGTCTGTCGTCAGGAAAAACAAAGAAGAGAAGGGGTGAGGTCGGAGTAGGAGGTCGTTGACGGCAGGACGTGGGTACTACGTAGTTGGTTCGGATTTATTCATGGTGGTGGTATTTACTCAACTGGGCTCAGAGTAGCATACCCTGTAGGGGACCTTATATTTCCACCGTCGATGTTTCGCACCTAACATCCTACAGAGCATCAGTTGGTGCAGTCACCCAGTTAAGGGAGTACCTAAAATTCAGTTAAGGTAGATAACTACAAGCGCAAGTTCCGCAACCAGACGACGACATCTGCAACTTGGTGAGAGCAGTCTCCTTCGAACGCCATGTGTCGGGAATTGTCTGCCAGTATGGGATTGGATCGCACCTTCATACGTTTCTTGATATGATCTGCATGTTTCGGTTCGCGTTGCCCCATCCATCCAGCGAACTTGAGCAGTTCAAAAGCTGGAACGCAGCCCGCTCCAACAACGGCCGCAAGTGGCAGAACATCAGCCTCGTGCTGCGGGGTATCGATCTTGCTGGTGACTCTCTTACACATGAGAGGCCCGCCATCCCACAATCTCGGCGACGCATGCTGAGCGTGATCACATCCAGAGCTGCTTCCCAAATCTTCGCCGGCGAACCACCAAAGAGTCATGACTTACTCTAGCGGAGAGCAGCGCCATGCGCAAGTCCGATTGCCAGCTTCACAAGAGGAGATTGCTATACCTGTGATTGAGTAAGTCCTATATCATCTGACGCATAGAATACCCGGCTTTCTCGATGTTGGCTGGAATACTAATGTTATGCTACGATTTATGGCTGGTTGTAGTGAAGAGATACCAGAACAACAAGAACGCAGCGGGCGATTCCAACTAACGCTACCCACATCGGAAAGGACTCCAACGAATGTCGAGTGAGCCATATCCTAAGGTGCTACTTAATCTATACGCAAACCTTCTGACAATTTGGTAGCGTAATTAGTGTCCCTGCTGTTGGAGCTGATGCCGTTGGGACCTGGAAGGGGAAACGCCCGAAATCATGGCTGGAAGAACTCCTCAAAACACTCCCTATGGCTCGTGTACTCTTCTACGATCATGGCGACCTGACGGAGGACGATGATTTGGAAATCCTTGCTAGCCTGCTCCTGAACTGTATCAAGCTTCACCAGGTAGGTTCTGCTGAGTTTTGAATTGATGGCGCTAACATATAAGGAGCGCTGTTAGGGTGAAATTCGACCCATCATCTTTATTTGCCACAGCACGGGAGGTCTAGTCGTGAAGCAAGCATTGCTTCGTGCTAGCAACGAGAAACAGTACAAGTATACATTCAAATCATGCATTGGTATCACTTTCTTGGGTACGCATCAGCAGTTTCCCTTCATGGCTCCTCATGCTGAAACTTCATTAGCTGTACCACACTTTGGCTCCGATGCCCTCTCAAACCTGAATCGGGAGAGAGCCGAGACGCCTGCAGACTATACCCTTTGGATTCCCAGGTCGCTACGAGGGCAGCTTGAGGAGGGCAATGATCAACTGGAGACTCTGGCTGATGAATTCCAGTCTGACATAGCACATAGAATGCATATCTGGTCGTTCTATGAGACAATGGAGAGTGCTCTTGTGGACCCCAACGGACATAGTGCTGTGGGCAGGAGAGAAGTAACACACAGTCTGCCAATAGTCTCAATGTTCTCGGCAGTCTTTGGCTTAGAGGACATCTCTCCTATCGCTTTGCCTACTGACCACTTCAGCATAGCGGCATTTGACTATGGCTATGTTGGGGAGAACAAACCTGATTTGAAGAGACCTTCAAAGAGAATGCATTCTTCGAATGACCCGCTTTCAATTTACCTTCAGGAGGTGAAAATTGTCACGGCAAGAGCTCTCTGGCCGTCTCGCAACGTTCTTCAAATCATCGACGCGGAAAACCATCTATTTTACGAAGATGTCGACCCACAACACCCTCTGAGGATGAGGTCCGTCAATCGACCCCTTGGAAAGCTCCTGGAAGGCGATTTTGGTGCGTTTGGCGGGAAGCGAGAAACCGCTCACCTTCGTGTTCCGAAGCATCAAGCACCTAAAGATTCGATAACCAGAAAACTGAGGCCTATAATGAAGTCCAAGGAGCCTGGTTTCCCGACCGGCGAGCACCGGCGAGGATCGGATGGCCATGGCATAGTAGTTTCATTTGAAGAACCCGGCCGATTGGAGACACAGGAGCCGATGCTTAAGAAAAGGCTCACTGATCCAATCAAGCCACCAGCCCTTGATGGACCCATCCCATATCTCTTTAGATGGATCCATATACCCTGCAATAATACAAGCTGGGTAGAAGTGCGAACAAGCTCTCCCAGATTAGTGACATCCTGCTAATTTTTTTAGAAACTTATCGCGGGCATTGCCAAAGACAGTCATCGCCCCGGTCTGTACGAGAAACTCCTTGGTGAAGATTGCTGGAGGAAGAAGCAAAACCGCGCCAGTCATCAATCCCCACACGCACGTTACTTGCACTCGACATGCGAGTTCATTCGTAAGTGGGATTCTTCAATAGCCCAAGGGATATTTAGTGACTTGATGCTCCTGCTCTAGAGGAACCACCGAAAGGCGGCCGTGAGGGTACTGACGCTCCTGCTTCAGACAGGGTTCAGCTAGCCCTCTATCTACGTATGTCTTATGAGATTTTGACGTCATTGAATTTGGTAAGGCAGCGATTGATCTAAACTTGCGCATAGCTTACTTGGAATGGGAGCCATTCAGTCGCTTGGAAGCCCGCACGGGAGTGATCAAGGCACGCTTGGAGCAAGAGCGCTTGGGCCGAAAGCCTTCAGAAATGAATCTTTCCACCCAAGACCTCTTGATGCTAGATCCCCCCCAGAAAAACCTGCTGCACAGCGGGCAGTCAATCTATCCTAAGGAGCGTATCGTGGCGCCGGATGACTTTGAACTCGAGATTCTGGACACGTATTCATCATCTCCTAATACAATCATTGGACTACTAGAGGGTTCCAAAGAGTTCAAGCTGATATGGGAGTACCTTACATCTGGCCTTGAGCTTCATTGCCGCCGGTCACTCGATCAGTTCATGTACTCGACACTCCCTGATACTTCCGAGCGAGACCAAGACCAGGTCTACCATAAATGCACAAAACCTAAAGACCTTAAGAAAACTCCAGCTACGTCTCGTGGCAGTCGGAGGGAAGACGACCTTTCCTATGACCACGGATCGAGTGGTAGCGTCTTAACAGTGAGTCAGCTGTGGTTGTGGGTTCTGGGTGAAGGTCAGTTCTGTCCCTTTTTATGACCTCTATCCAGCTTGATTATCCATCCACCTACGCATAGAGGGCCGACTACCTCCCTTACCTATATCCATTCGTTGCATAACCCACTTGGTTGCAATCTGGAAGTCTTTTCGGAATTTTCCCTACAAGTGGAAGTTCTCCTCGAACAGGATTTCGTGAGGAGCATCGTCTATCCCAAAACCCTGTAGCTTTCTTAAAGTAGGATACTCGCATGCTTTCGTGTGAAACTCTTTAGTCTGCTTAGCCAAGTGCGGCTGCTAATTCCATAGGCAGATACGGTTGTGACATTCTTTCCAGAAAAAGAGGTTGAGAAGGATAAGGATCCCTATACGGAGGGTGATCTCCGTACTGTCATACACAATGACCCGAACGGCGAACTCAGGATTCTCTGTAAGGATGTTTGGGACACCGTCGCGCTCATCGTCAAACACAGTGTCACATTACTCCTCGATAGAATGGAACATACCCAACCACAAGTCTTCCGCAAGTTTGAGGAGTACACACAAGACCTAGTACGTCAGTAACTGCTTGGCCAGAAATTTGCCTTCTGATACAGGTGTTCTAGGCTGAACAGCAATCTAAAAGCCGAATGAAATTCCTCAAACGAACCATGCAGGCGGGCGAGTCGGTCAGAGGGATCGAGAAAATCTTTCAAGATTTGAATGCGTTGCGGGAGTTGCGGGACATTGGCGACGAGCTGAAAATGATAGAAAAGATTCTAACAAAACAAACCATACATATCAAATCCATGAAGGAGCGGTATGAAGGTGAAGACTTAAGTGGGCGCGGCCGGAAGGGAGTGGGTTACCTGGCAGAGGCGTTGGCAAGGCTTACACACTATCAAACTATAGTGAATGAGATTGTCGGGAACGCAAAGCTTGCGATGGAGGCGGTGATTAACCCCCAGTTGTTCCGTGCCCAGCACCGCTGATTTCTAAAGTAGTACAATGAGCTTATCCATATGAAGCAAAAACAAGTTCACATCGATGAAGTCATGGCTGCGAACAGGGAGTCACGAGCCATCATGATTTTCACGAGTGAGCTTCTTGTCCCCTGAATGAGATTTTCTGGCTGGATCTGACCACGCTTGCAGTATTCACCGTGATCTTCGTCAGTATTTACAATCCTACATACTTCCCCACAAAGCTGATGGCCTGTAACAGCTACCCTTGTCCTTCTTCGCGTCCATCTTCGGCATGAACGTTCGGGAATGGAGCGGAACATCCACAAATGTCTCCTTGAGTCATGTATTTCTATTTATGGGTGAGTTCCCTGCCAATTCACTCGCCTAAAAGACTGATCACTTTTGCTGATGCTCCGCCAACGCCTTAGCCCCTACTTCATTCGTGATCATCATGGTTGCGCTCTTCCTCGCAATGAACAGCGGAGCCGCCAGCGAAAGCTACCAGATCTTCGCCGAATGCGTCAGGATCGCCCTCGATTTCATTGGCCGATGGACGGGTGTCACCGCCATCCTGGCTGTAATCGGCGCTGCTTGGGAACGCATGAGACCCAGATGGCTCTCTGGTTTCAAGGAATCGGTCAAGCGAAGAAGAAGAGAAAGGATTCGCCGTAAAGAAGGCACTGGGGTTCTTGCGATGATGGATTCTGAAAGACTGAAAGGGATACAGGACGAGGAAATGGTGTTGTCGGATAGGCGTATGAGTCGTCGCAGGAGGCAAAGAGCGAGTTACTTGAGTTCCAATGAGAGACCGGCGGTGGTCAACATGTCGTCTGAAGACGATAAGCCGACCAAATTTAGGATTGGGTTTAAAGATAAAAGAGGCCGGGCCGACGACGAGTCGGTTGATGGACTTTCCGCATAGGTTTTTTATTCACCCAACTGTTGACTGGGTTTGGCGATAGTCTCTTGTATCCTACTGCGAATCGATAATGTCCATGGGAATTAAGCTTTGCCATGACGGGGGCGACATCTCCTGCAGCTGCCTGGTGAGCGAGGCTGTTCTGTCCGAGTTGTCAAGTTGGCGACTTGGTCAACTGGGCAGCGAATTCATCAATCGGACGGAATTGGTCAATCGGCATCCGAGTCATGAAGCGAAGGACAATTTAATGAGAGTAAGCCCTAAGCTATCTGAATCACAGCCTCTAACCTAGACGGAATATACCTTCACTCACCGACGCAACCTCATCACTATCAGGTTTATCCCTGCCATTCTTTCTTCTTGCTATTGCTTCCTCAAGCTCGATGCTCGTGTGCATGCTCGTGTCTGTCCCGTGCCCCTTTTTGATCTAGAGCTATTATTTTGGTATGAAATTCTAGGGGTACCCATCGTCGGTGGTCCCTAGTTCGTCGGTGGTCCCTAGTGTTCACATCAGTGAACATAGGATGTTTCGTGAGTTCCACCATGTTATTCAGCCAGTAATGTATGGGAAAGAAATGTGGGGATGGCGCTGACCCCCATAAACTCATAGAAGCGGGGTAGATGGCTTTGGGTGGCTTTATGAATCGGACACCAATTAACCAATTCCGTCCCATTCACCAATAAGACATCCGATTGATGAGTCGGATGTCCGGTTGGCAAATTCAGTCGTCTGATTGACCAAGTCGCCGACTTGACAACTCGGACAGAACAGTTCTACCACGCCAAACGGAAACCCTCTGCGGCATTGTCTCTATTCAAAAGGGTTTGGGAGAGCCGCTTCGAGTTGAATGGGGCGTGGCATGCCTTAGCTCTAGAAGCCCTTTATGATCTCGCCGAATTTATTCGGGCGACTGGTATGCCGACGTAACGGAAAGGATATACTCACATGCTCCAATATGGGCAGTCAGAAGCAAAAATACAGCTTTACTTAAAGCTTCGCTGGACCTCGGAGCTACAATCACGGTACAGGACGGCAGCGGGAGAACGGCGCTTCATTGGGTGGCGTACGGAGGGTATGAGGCCATCGCCAAGCTGCTACTTGAGAACAGACCGATGTCAATGTGAAGGATATGAACGGGCGGACAGCGCTACACTGGGCGGCCTATAGGAGGCATGAGGCTGTTGTCAGGCTGCCACTTGAGCACAAGGCTGATCTCAACGCGGAGGATGAAAATGGAGAAACGCGCTGCGCCTTGCCGCCCATCAAGGGCATGAGGCCGTCATCAAGCCCCTGAAACCAGCCACTCAAGCTCACTAGACACATCTACCGGCGACCCCGCTTCATGGCCTTTATGTGCATCCGCTTCTGGAAGATCTGAAAAGAATAACGCTATGATTTTCTCACTTACCTCTCTTATATTTGCCCTTCTCTATACCCTGTAGTATCTGCTAAAGCGAAGTCCCTTTGCAATGGGATTTCAGTTAACCCCCCAATTTTGCAACCCTTCAACAGAGGCTGGAATAAGATGTATCCTCCTTCATTGTGGCTCGATAGTAGCGATAGGGTATCTTCAAGAACCTTTGCAGAAACTCACAACTTTGCTCGCCCCAACCCCCACCAACCCATCGAAATAGGCCAACACCTTCTCCAACGGCACCATTTCCATCACGCCAAGCTCAGGGTTGGAGCTAACTAGAATTCCCCCACCCCACAGCACTCTAACAAACCACCCTCCCATATCTCTATGCTGATAAACCTCAAACAAAACCTCGCTCCCCATCCCCGGCCAAACCATACTCTCAGCCTGAAGAATCGAAAGAAGCCTAGAGATACTCCCATCATGCGCGATATTATGACGATACACAATCTGACTCCTCCCCGCCACCACATTCCGGAAATTTCGCGCTAGTTCCGCGATCCACACGCCGTAGCTACCCACACCTGCCGCAAGGGACTGTGGTGCATCGCGGTAGATGTAGGAGTACTCCCATTGACCCAGGCGGAAGACTGTGTCAGCTTGCTCCTGTGTGATGCATTGTGAGTGGTTAGTGGGTTTGCAGGGGAGGGGCTTTTGGTGGCAGAGACGGGCGGAGAGGTTGTCGTAGTAGTGGTCCCATGATTGATGGAATAGAGTTGAGGAGGGAGGGATCCCGGAGATAGCGTCTAGGGCGTCAAAGAGGGGTTGGGATGCTGAGATATGACGTTTCCATGTGGGGTTTGTGCCTTGGTAGTTCTTGTAGAGACTTGAGGCTGGAGTACAAGGGTAGGTGGGTTCGAGAGAATCAATAGCGTTTGGCTTTGTCGGAGCTATGTGTTAGCAGGAGAAGCATATCTCGTTAAAGAGCCTCTCACCTGCTTCAAGAGCGGAACATCATCTGTTGTGTTGTACATCCCACTAACAACCATCCCCGCCGTCTGCGAAGTAATCATGTTTCCCGTGACCCTAAACGTGACTTTGCTCCCAATATCTTTCTTATCTTTCGGAAGCAGGCCTAGCAGATCATGATATACCTCAAAGAGATCCTTTCCGTGCTGCCAAGCATCCTGAAGTCCATCACTCGTGATTTGAGGGAAATGGCATGAACCTTGGAACCCAGAGGGTTGGAAAGGGTTCGTTGGGTCCTGGTATTTCTGCCAGTATGTGTGAGCAGAGTCATGGCCGGTGTTAGGTTGGCCATATAAGAACAAGCCCTCGTCTCCGCAGTCCCAGGGATAAGACTCGACTGGAAACGTGTTGCTGTAATAAGGTGTCCTCTTGTGATGTCTTTGTATCTATTCGGAAGGTTCGGTTCAATCTCTGCTCGCTTCCAGCGGGAACCCTGACCCAAACTCACCACTTCGACATATTTCAGCTGATACTCCACACCTGGCTTCCGATATTCTCTCCGACGAACATGTGGCATATTACACCAATTATAAACACCGTATTTCTCATCAGAAGTAGCAGATGTACTGAAGATGAATCCATAAACACCAGTCGAGTTGATGGCGCTGGAGATATTGTTGATAGCGGTGGCCTTTGGTGGATACCACTTCAAGTCCACTGTCGCGGGACTCATCGGGGTGAGGAAGATGAGTAGTGTTGTCAGAGCCTTGTGCCACATGGTGACCAATGATCTCTTCAAATCGTCTCGCAAAAGCCGAAAGCCAGAAAATCCATCATTGCGGCTCGCCAGATCGTCGATGGGAGAGATTAGGTGTGTTCGTACGGGTGGAATCTTGCTGGGATTGCGAGGTGGCCGTCTGCTAGTGTGCTATCTAGACTGTGTAAAAGCCAATACCTCGTAAGCTGAGGGGGGTAGTTAATCTCCCTGTTTTCTGAGGAGGGAGTTGGGTTGATCGCTCGGTCGTTGATTGGATTCGCAGGTTCCATCCAAGCGCGAGCAAGGCTCGTATTCTTCAGCCGCACCTGATTTTTTCCTCACACTCAAATACCCGCTATTCCCTTTCTCTCCCGCATCAAATTCTTCTCCGGCTAGATAACTGTCCACAACTATTTTTTATCACTGAGGATGGATGAATACCTCGAAGAAAACCCCTGGGCTAAAGATTACAGTTCGCACAGCCACCATAGGCCGCGCCGCCCAATCTATTATCCACGTGACTTGGAGATCATCGAGGAGCGCAGTCCACCCATTCCACCCATTCCGCCATTGAACGTCGTTGAAAGGGTTGGCGATCGTACCCGCGTCAGGACGCAAACTAGGCGAAATGCTCGGATCGCGGAAGAGCCAGACGAGTACATGCCTCCAATGCCTCTGAATTTACCTGGGAGTAGGGGACCAAATGCATCGTACAATTACGATAGATCCCGGCGCTTTTTGGAACGGGGCGATATATTTGATTTGGCAGCAGACATAAGCGACTCAGAGTCAGATATCAGCTTCGACTTTGATTCCTCTCTCAAAAAGAAAGGGTTCACGCACGAGCCCTCTGAGCATAGCAGCGAGACGGACACTGCAAGCCCTCCATCGGCCGTCGGAAGAGATCCAAGTGCGGGCCAGGAGGAGACATGCAGAGTCCTCCGCTCACGGTATATTGTCGACCCGTTTGGCCCAGGAGATGTCTCGGCAGAATTGACAACGGGCCATGATTCAGAACCATTGTCGAGAAGATCGGCATCAGCCACCCATCTATTTCGATGGATGTGAGTAAGAATCTATCGTGGGTTTGGCGGGTTTGCTGCTGAGCGTTCGCAAGCTGACTGTCGCGTTCCAGCCACATGAATAGCCCAGTGATGAACTTCGATTCGTTTTTGGTGTGCATCGCCTCCCAACAACCTTGGACAATATCTGACGTTGGTCGCCATAGGATCGCGCGATGGGGGCACCCGGCCTGACCGAACACGAAAAACTAGGCATCTCCTCACTGCTCGAGCAGGCCCGCGAGAGCTGCGAGAAAAGCCTTCCCACGGCACAGGGACCTCGTGGACGCTATCTTGAACCTACCTTCGTGCACGAGGTCACATACAGCGGTGACGAGGGGGACCCCAAAGTAGAGCGCACTTTGGCATTCCTGTGCATCCCATACTTTTGCCTGGCACCGTACGGCATGCAGAAACTCTCGTCGTTGGAGTCCAAATCGGCAGTTCATCCCCTGCGGACATTGATGCAGACGAATTACAACTTAGCACCAAAGGAACGAGATATGCGGCAAGCCGTTTGCAAGTTGAAGTATGCGCGGAAGGGGAATTGCTTCCATGTGCCGCAGCTTTGGTGTCTTGTGCTCAATGACAGTATGCCAAGTGATCCGACGCGCCTTTCGAGGGCTCCATGTGTTACTGGTGCTGAGTTGACATCCGACTGCAGGCCTCTTGGTAAGCTGCGCAAGTGTGCCCCGCTCGGAACTTCTTGGGAAGGCGATTAGTATCCAGCCGCCATCGAGCCCTGTGGTGAAGGATCGGCCTCCATATCTGCAGGTCTCTGATGGCGGAGTCCGCACCTGGATACTTAGTCCCGATCAGTGCGAAACATGGCTGGCAAGTTATTCCCGTTAGTTAGTATCTTGTCAAATTACTGCGGCTGACTCACCATGTCTAGGAATTCACTGCCAATTTCTTTGATCTGACCGACACATTCAATCAAGACTTTGAGGTGGTGCACCAGGGAAAGGTCATTAATAGTAACGACTGGCCAAGTGTTGTCGCTCAGGTCAAGAAAACTTGCATTCGCCTGACTCTTCGCAACAGGTAACTAAATTCCCTCCTCATCTCTCCCCCTTCCGTGCGGGGAGATGATTGCTGATGCTGCAAGGTAAAGAATAAAGAGAGATGTGCGTATGCGGCCCATAATCATCGACCGCGCTTCATCCTCAACATCAAGCTATGATACCGTAATTGACAATGATGAGAGTTTGTCCGATCATCTTCCTGGTGACGGGTCGGAGAACACAGTTCAAACGAAAGCCTACATGATACCAAAGAGAGGGCGTGTCAGGAGAAGGCGGGCAAAGTCTCGGCGAGCTAAAGGGAAATCAGCCACAAAGGAGCAGGATGCCGAACCTGCTGCTGAGCATGACTCCCCCAAACAGAAACCAGTGGCTGTCACGCCGGTCGGGAACAAGGTCCAATTCAAGCAGATTCCGATAAAGGAATTCCATCTGTTCTTCTGGCTCAATGCAGTTCCTAGCTCGGTGGTACCTGGAGAGGGCAGTGTGGGAACCAGGCATCTCGGGCATTTCAACGCGGCCGGCAAACCAGAGGAGACATTTGACGTCGATGAACTAAAACTCCACAAACTGACGACCGACATTCATTTCTTTCTCTCCGAAACCAGCAAACCCAAAGAGCGCAAGGCATACGTTGGATGTCCCGAGAAAACATTAGCAAACGTCGAGGCCCGCCTGGAGCAATTGGAACCGACCACAGAGGGTCGCCGATCCTCGAGGCCTCCCAAGGCTCAGCTTAACATAGTCGCTCTCGCAAAAAGCTTCTTCAAGTTCTTTGCTCCCTTGGAGTTTGAGGCTCCCATCACACGAAAATACTGGGGAGCTGTCTATCACCTGCTTGACAAAACTTTCCTACTCGAGGACACTCGGCACTTCGATAGCGACAGCCTCATCACTCTCGGCCGTCTAACAAAGCAGATCAGCAAGAAATGCGCCGACGGCCGCGCACCTCCACCGTGGCGCCTCGCGATTCCCGACGAACTAACAAAAGCCTGGCTGAGCGGCCTCATGTTCCTCGTCTTGGGCGCAGTCAGCAAGGATGAACAAAGGATGATCAGCAAGTTCGAGAAGTGCCGCGATTTGCTGTGCGAAGGGAACACGGCCCTCGTACGCAGTCTGCGCAAGGCGCCGCTACAGGAGAAGGAGGCTGTGCTTCCTCTAGGGATCATGTCGTTGATCGTGAAGAGGCTGATACACGATGGGATGCATGGACAGGTGGATTTGGCAACAATGTATTTCGAGTGTTTGAAGAAACTGGTACGTATCACCCACCACATCCAAATCAGCTTATACATACTAACACGAACCCCCCCCCCAAACCAAAGCAAAACGAAGTCCAAACCAACCCCTACGACCGCTCTCACCAAGAAAACCTCTCCTTCCTCCGGCAAGAAATCGAAATTGTCTCCAAGATCCTCGACGACCAGTTGCGCGTGATCAGCGATTTCCACAACGCCATTGGGATGGGAATTATTATGCCGCGGAGGAACTCGATAAGCATGTTGGTTGCGAGGAAGAGGGAGAGTGTGACTTTGAGTAATTGTTTGTCAGTGTTGAATATGAAGATGGCGAGTTTTGGGGAGATGGCGAGGATGGGGGCGGAGTGTGGGGAGTGGGTAGGTTAATCATTCGATTATACTGATTTCTCTCAGCTATCTAACCAACACAACTCCAGAATATTCGCATGATTGAATCCAACAAAGACCGCCAAGAAGCCGCCATCGTAGTCTTCACAATCGTGACTATCATCTTCCTCCCCCTATCATTCCTAACCTCCTTCTTCGCCATGCGATCCGTCGATATCAGCAGCCCCAATAAAGGTCAATGGCGCTTCTGGGCCGTCGGAATCCCACTAACCTTCGTCGTCGTGGGGCTGGCGTTGGTGGTTGCAAAGAAAATCGGTAGGGCGGGGGGGCTCTGGAAGTTCCTCTGGGGGCACGGTGGTGGAGATGGGGGCGGAGGGGAGTATGAGGGTGAGTATGAGATTGGGCAGCGTGGGGTGGGGATCGGGAGGAGAACAACAGGGATGTCTGCATTCCAAGTTCCGCCACCACCGGCGAGACCGAACCCTGGCCCCGGAGTGGTACCTGTGAGGAGACCCGCTGGCCGAGTGAGAAATTATTAGCTAGTTAGTTAAGCTATGGCTGGTTGCGATGTAATGTAATGATGATATGTTCGTGTGGGAAGTTATTGGAGTGGACATGGATTAGAATTGGGCGAGGGCAAGGCCCAAGCTAAATACACGAAGGAATAGATATCTAATCCTAGAATCGCCCGTGGAGTTGGCGGCTGGAAGGATTAGATGATTCTAAAATCATCCGTTAGCTTTTGTATCTTGATGGTTTCGATTGTATGTACAAGAAAACTGTTTATTGACCATGCAGAATATCTAAACCACCAGCGGCTCTGGTTCTCTCGCTCTCCGTTGCTGGGTTGGCAGCATTCTGGGCCGGGGCCCGGGGAAGCTGCTGATTGGAAAGGGCAGAGGCCTCATCCTTCTTCTTCTGCCTGCTCTTTCTGCTCTTGAGAGCATCGGCCTTGCATCTCTATTTGGCTGTCGTGTGTATCTTGGGTCGCCCTCGGCCCTTGGGCTTATCCTCATAATTAGAGCGGCAGTGCCGCCATACTCCAAAAAGGATCCGCCGTAGTTGGATGTGCACATGCCACACCACCCCACTTTGTATTTTACTGATAGGCATCCACCTCATACGACGCCATCACAATAATGCAAGTACTATTATCATTGTTGGAGGCTTTAGCCATGCCATGTGGGTCACTTCTAATGTTGTTAAGTGCTGCTGCTGGTAGACTGGTAGTCCCCTCTGTCTAGATGTATATATCACCTCTATAGTCTTTCTATCTTGCTACACTACCAGCGCTTTCTTGGAATTTGGGGTTGGCGTCCCAGAAACCTTTTCGCCAAGACATCGCTTCCGGAGATTCTGATTGGATGGCGACGTTGGGCTGAGTCACCATGGCCCGGGTCAGCTCTGTAGTCCCCCGATTCGGCTGAGGCTCATCCCCTCTGGCCCCTTGCGTACAGCAGCTGATATGTTTGTCGGAATTTTGAGGCGGTGAGGAGATGGGCAGAGAGGGAGCAGCTGGAAAAGGATGTGCCGGAGGATTTTATGGGGAAGCCGGGTAGGGATATGAGGGTTTGGGAACATATGCCGTAGTGCTCACGGGGAAGAGAACCACTTTCCCCAACCACCCTCCACCTATGGCTACAGACCCACTGCAGAAGCTTTATGTTCCACCGGAGGCAGATCTGGAGCAAGTTGTGTCTAGTCTACTCTGTGTCGGTCTTTATGCGGTCTGCTGACGGAATTAAAGCCTTGTTTTCGTTCCTGGGCGACAGTATTAAGACTTGGACTGCCGGTAACGGCACTCTATGGCCGCAAACATTACTTGCAGAGGATATGCCGAGAGCGCGTATCCTGTTCTTTGGTTACGATTCGAAAGTGGTCAAACTGTCGGAGCAGGTATCGCATAATGGAATGAGCAATAGGATAATGCGAAGGATCTCTGTTCCTACCTGTATGGATTCTATGTATGCAGATTTAAAATAACCTTCACCACCAGCGTTCGCACGAGTACTGATAGTAGCAGGCATATGCCTCCACCCTTCAATCAAGTCTGCCAGCCAGTATCTGTGATGAATTAGCTGATACACTAATCGACGGCTCTCGGTACCCGCACACCCCATTTTGGTTCGGACACACCCTCTCTAACCAGATTTGGGTGAACCCGGGCCACACCCCACCAAAAATTGAGCGTACACGATTCTTAACCAGCCCATAGTGGCATCCCACTGGGCCTAGTTAAATAGGTGCCTGATAAACAGTTAAGCTGCCAACTATTAGCAGCGCAACAACCAGCAATATTAATTTTT